>ML268592.1:112144-139208 GCA_005239495.1 Nicotiana undulata
GGGGGGGTTGTATCTTATAGAGAATTCAGTGAGGAATGGAAACATATGCCTTAAAAACGAGATACTAATCCCACAATTTGTGGAGTCCATTTATTGCTTAATCTACGCATAAAAACTTGAAACCTGCTATACTTGTAAAAAATAAGGCTATTTATGGAATAAATAAAAAGTAATGTTATTAATAAAAATATTATTAAATAAAAGATTATTCGTGTAAACATCTCAATTCTTTAATTAGGTGCGGCAAAAATTAGGGTTATTTACCTAGATATACTATAATAAAAACCTATTTACTACAACACATAAACCCCCTACATTTAAGATTGTCTTCCTTTTTTCAAAGGATTACAAAAATAACTTCTCTTTTTCTTTAACAATTACCCTTGTACTTACCCACCGTAAGAATTTTCCCTTACCCACTAATACCCAAAATCTTTCTAACCCAAAAATCTCTCTTACCCACTCCTCTTCCAAAACTTTTGATATCTGATTTCTCTCTTCAATCATCCATTGTTATCCCCCAAAATTGCAGATTATTTCCTCTTTCGAAGCTTTTGATATTTGATTTCTCTCTTTCAATCATCCACAATCTCTTTCTTATTTATACAATACAGAAGAAATTCGAAATTTTGCTCTACAATCAAGTTTTGGATAAGTTGTGGATACAATACTAATATAATTATATTAAATTTTTACTTTAGAGTTGGGATTGAAACTTGAGGAAGATGAAGATCACAATTGTACCACAATTTTTCAGAAATGTATCGCGATTGTATTATAATTGTATATGTATCATAATTGTTGCAGGAATTGTATTACAAATGTATGATAAATGTATATTCAGTGTATATTATTAGAGCAATTGTGAATTCATGATGAATTTTATAATTTGTATCACAAATATGATAATTGTGTATTAATTTATTAGTATGGTATTAGGTATTATTTTGGGTATTAATGTACCAGATACAAGTAGATACAATTGTGATACAAATATGATACATTTATATTTTAGGAATTGATGTATCTGATACAATTCACTACAATTATGATACAATTATCATACAATTTCTAACTAATTTTTAATAATATAAAGTTGTCGGCAATGGTGAAGAGAGAAGATGGAGATTCTGAACATAGATTAAGAGATTTTGATTTATTTTTTTAGAAAGGAGAGATAAAGAGGAGAAGGAAAAAAAAGGAAATGATATAATTGAATCCCTTAATTGAAGGAACTTGTAATGGAGTGGGAGCCTTTTAAGAAGCAATGTATATAAGTTCTAAAAAAACTTAAATACCTATTATAAACGACAAAACATAGAGAACATGAGTAAATAAATTTCTAATATAATATAGCCAGATAAAAATCCTCAAAAATTAAGGTGGAGGTTGGCACCCGACTTATCAATTAATAAAGGCACCCGACTTCCTACTTTAATTAATACCTCTAGTGGAAAAGCAAACTATAGATCTTTTCATGGACTCCTTCAATTTTAGTTAATTTGATATTATTTTCTTTTTAACCTGTTTAATATATATATATATATATATATATATATATATATATATATATATATATATATATATATAGTTAACTTTAAACTTAATATTTAAATCTTAATAAAATAATTAATAGTCACACAAATGTTTACTTTTTATTTTAAAACAAAAAATGTCATCATCACAAATAATTTCATATACCGATTTGGTATTAAATTACCTTACTTGCTCAATTCTATGTACATTTATCCGCAAAGGCAACATTTTCATACATGAAATGAGATAAAATAGTAGGTATTTGTTAAAAATAACTAATGCTTTTACTTGGTACTTGTTTTATCAAAAATATGCTAAACTTGTTTATGGAATATCTGATGGGCAAATCATACACTCTAGATCTAGATAAAATAATCCGCAATTCACGGAAGATCGAGTTTTTATTCTCATTTCTGGTTTATAAGTAGATATCAAATACAAAATAATAAGCTTACATCTTCAGAGCAGTGTTTGATGCTTGTAAGAGCAACAAAAAGTGAACAATACTTTTGGCACTTAGGTGATCTATCCCAGTTGGATAAGTTGTGGGATCTTTCCTCATCAGCGATTGGAATCTCAACTCTTAGCTTTGTTAGAGACTCTTTTCTATTCTCATGCTTCTTCCCTCTTGCTTCTTTCGGAAAACCCCCTTGCTTTGTTCTCTCTTCCTATTTATACTACTCACATTCCCATTTGTCCAGTGGTCTTTAACCAGCAAGTCCTCCATTGATCCTGTTTTTCCCTCTTTGCCTCTTGGTGGTCTTTTCGTCGTTCGAGCTCGTCGTTGACTCGACTTTGAGCAAGGCCGAGATAGTTGGCAAGGTCATACTCTTCGAGTGTGGGCACGACTCAGTCGACTCCTTATTGCTCCTATTTCATGTCGACCTTGTGGACAGATTTTGACCCATACAGTTAGTCCCTCCGCCTGTTGGGGTCGCCTTCGGGCGAGCTCGATAGGCGGATTCTGTTGTTTCGAACGTCGAAATCTGAACGTTTGATCATCTTTGGGAGAGTACGATGAGCGGACTTCGTCACCTCGGGTGCCGAGGTCGGCCTTGGGCGACGGACACACATTCCTCAATGAGGTGAATGCGTGACGTTTTGAGTGAATCGTCAAACCTGTTTGTCAGTTGAAGTGATTTTAATTCGTCAGGTGTCATTATGACGCACGTTTGTGTAGTGAGCGTTGCCTCGTTTCCTGTGCCCCTTCTGTTACTTTTTTAAAAAGGCGGCGCTTCCTCTCCATAAATTGGTGCTTCAGAACCCATAAATAAGGGACTTTTTGTCTTGGTATGACATTAACCAAATCGTTTCAAGAAGAACCCTTTGAGATTCCCCGCTTTCTTTTGCTTGTACATACCTTCCAAGAGTGCGGACAATCCTTGTGGATATTGTTATCATCTCCCACATTCTTGATTTCTATCTTTTTTTGCAATGACTAGTTCTTATTCGAACCCCAACCCAACTGTTAATGCTCCAGCGACGGAGAATGTCGCCGCCTCCCTTAAGGGGGAGTTGAATCTGGTGGAAGACGAGAGTTTTCCAACGGTGTATGAGGTGGTGCCCCGGCCAGGGAAACCATGGAATGATTTCAATCATTCTGCCAAGGATGAGCCTGTGTCGGCGCTCTCGGTGATGGATACTACGGCACTGACTGCCTTTAAGATTAGTGGAGGATCCCAGAGCACATCGAACTTGTCCTTGCGGGAGGTGACATAGTTCGCCTGCATCGCCCAGGGTATTGTGACTTCTACGCATACCCGTCATTGGGTACACGCTCCCTCTTCCTTCACTGGCTGCAAACTTTTGTCGCTTTTACGAAGTGTTCCCGGCTCAGCTCACCCCGTACATATACAAGCTTTTTCTGATGGTTGCTAAATATGCTGAGTTGGTCGGTCGTGGCGTTTCTCTCCGGCATATGATGCATCTTTTCACTCCCCACTTCCAGAGGGGGACTATGTTGCACATCCATCAACGGGGCACGAAGACCTTAGTGATCGGGATGGACGACAGGACCAACCGCCATTTCTGGGAGAGTTTCTTTATCGCACGAAACATCTGGTATCTAACCCCGCCGGGTTCCCCGAGACGTGGAATTTCTCCCGTAAGTATTCCTTCACTCTTCACTTTTTGTTTGGTTGATTAATTACTCATACCTGTAGTCTTCCTAAAAGGCCATTGGTCGTTTACTCATGTTATTTTTATTGTAGCTGAGAGATCGCCCCTATGTTAGTTGAGGACATCCGCGAATGGGTGGCTTTGGTCCTGCCCCACACCGTGGGGATTCGCAAGTGGGCGCGCTTCCATGAGAGGTTTGTGGGCCGACCTACCGTGAGTAAGTCGTTTTGTCCCTCCCATGATCGCACTTTTTGTCTTGCATTATGTTTTGTACTCACGTGGAGTTGCGTGTTGTTCTGACAAATCGGAGAGGGCAAGGGCTCCCCCGCTAGCATTCCGCTAGCCGGCGACCTCGGCCTGGCCTGCGCCAGTAACTTGCATGGGTGACGTCACGGGGGACATAACCATCAGTCGAATCGCGCCTACGACCGAAGTTGTGCATTTGGAGGTTGCTCCCCTACCGGAGATGCCGATTCCAGTAGTTCGTTTGACGGGCGAATCTTCACTCGTCGGTAGCGGGGAGGCTCCGTCTAAGAGGCGGAGGATAATTTTGGATGAGTCCTCTGTTGCTAAGACGTCTTTGAGGGATGTCCCAACTTCGATGGTTCTTGAGGTCGGGGACGGGTCTGACCAGGAGGCGGAGGAGAGACCCGCGGAGGGTGTTCAGGAGGCTAGCGTGTCGGAGGTTCGGGGTCCTTAGGTGGCCGCGGTTATTGACAATAGACCCTCATTATATCGGCAGAACCGTGCTCCTCCTTCAGCTGAAGAGAGAGGGAAGAGTTTCGCAGTCGAGGACTACGAGACTGAATCTTATCTTGACCCTGAGGATGTGAGGATGTTCGAGGAGGGCTTTACTAGGACCGTGGTAATGGCTGAGGGGACATCCCATATTCTTGAGATCGCGTCGGATCTTAATCTGTTACGGGATATGGTAGAGTTGGTGCCGCAGTTAAATCTTCTTTGTTCTACTGCTGAGAGCGGAGCTCTTCAACCGATTAGCGGTTCTCAACTGTCGTGTGGTATAGCCACGACGGGTTTAAGGGTAAGTTCCTTTACCGTCTTCGCTTCGTGTCCCTTTACTTTTTCTGATCATCTCTCCCTTTTTTGCAGACTTACATGATGGAAGTCGAAAGTGCTCGTAGGGTTGAGACGCGGGCCGAGATTTTTATGAAGATGGCAGAGAAGTATCAGCGGTATCGTGACAGATGCCGTGAGTTGCACGAGCGGCTTAGAGCGGGTATGGGTGCCAAGTCTACCAGGGAGGAGTTGGAGAGAAGGGATGAGGATTTGATGCGGTCTATATGTAGGTGTAGTGAGTTGGAGGATCTGTTACATTCTAAGAACGAGTAGCTCGAGGTAAGCAAAGGGGTTGTCGCGGAATGTGAGGACCTTCATGCAGGGTGCGATCATTGCAAGCCGAGCTCGATCAGGGTGCTATCAGGGTGGAGGCTCTTAGTGTGGAATGGGCGCAGAAGTTATCCGACCTGGAAGTAAAGGTGGTCGTGTTTGAGCAGGCCGAGCGTGCTCAAGAATCGGCTTTGGTGAGAGCAGCGGCGCTAGACGACACCATCCCCATTTTTAGGTCCGAGCAGGAGTCTGAGAAGGCGACGACCACATTAAGGGAGGCCAGGCTCGAAGAGTGCATCAATGAGAATGATCGGGAAGCTTCGAGTTTGGGAGACTGGGTCGTGGCCCTTGAGGCCTAAAAGGCGTGTTTGTTGGCTCGGGTTGAATTTGCCTATGCTTCTACCCCTCGCCACTTGCATGAGTTGTGGGTTTATGTCGAGTCCCAAAGGGATATATACAAGGGTTTGTGGGAAAAGGGGAGTGTTTCTGAGGCCGCCTTTGAAGACGCTCGAGCGAAGGTGCCCGAGGCTCGCGTCAATTGTGTCTACGACCCCGCGACACTGGAGGTTGGTGAGGGTGCCGATGCTGAGGATGCGCCTCTTGACGATGATGATGGGGAGAGCGGCGGTGGAGATGATGCCGAGTGAAGTGTTGCAACGGCTTTCATACTTAGTTTTTGTTTCAGTTTCTTTTTGTGTTCTTATTTTTTTATTTTCATTTCTTTTCTGGGGAGGCCTGTTTTGGCTTCTTGTAAGGCGCGGCTGTGGCGCGCGTACATTTGAATGAAACAATTACTTTGCCTTTATATTTATATGTATTTTTTTATTCTTCTTCTTCCCCCTTTTTCGCTTGTTGCATATGCATGCTTTTGTGATGGCTTTCATATTTCCTCGTGATGAGTCCTTGATCCTTCTAGTTGGGAATCCATTGTGTGAGTTCGAATGAAGTCACTTGGGACCTGCAAATCCGCACAAAGTCGACTTCTGACTGGCCGTCTTAGGCGGAACTAGGCTTAATTCAAGGGAGACTAACTTCAAATTTGCCATCTGGGGCGAGGTTGGTTTTGACTTTTATATTTGAGTCAAAATAGTAAACCATCGTAAAGTCGAGCGGGGTCGAATGTAAGTAGTTCGAGCGAGGTCTAATATAAATAATTCGAGCGAGGTCGAATATAAGTAGTTCGAGCGAGGTCGAATGTGAACTATTCGAGCGAGGTTGACTGTAAATGATTCGAACGAGGTTGAATATAAGCAATTCGAGCTCGGTCGAATGTAAGTGATTCGAGCTCGGTCGAATATAAATAATTCGAGCGAGGTCGAATGTAAATGGAGTGGAACAATTTGGAGTTGTGTGACGGAATGTTGTGTAGTGCTTTGCTTATTCATTTAATTGGAGAGTGTTTATTCTGTTTAACATCTACTTTTGAGAAGTTCTCCATCTGCCTAGTCCCTTCATTGGTCTGGGTGGAGTAGATGACAGGTGGAGCGATGAACTAACCAGTTTGAACTTCGAGACCATAGCGATGGTCGTAAGGGTGTGATTCGAGCAAGGTCGAATTTATAACCTATTGTTAAGTCGAGCGAGGTCGAACTTGCTCTCCTTATGGCGATGGCCGATGGGCGTAAGGGTGTGATTCGAGCGAGGTTGAATTTATAACCCATTTTTAAGTCGAGCGAGGTCGAGCTTACTCTCCTTATGGCAATGGTCGATGGACGTAAAGGCGTGATTCGAACGAGGTCGTATTTATGACCCATTGTTAAGTTGAGCGAGGTCGAACTTACTCTCCTTATGGTGATGGCCGATGGCCGTAAGGGTGTGATTCGAGAGAGGTCAAATTTATAACCCATTATTAAGTCGAGCGAGGTCAAACTTACTCTCCTTATGGCGATGGCCGTAAGGGTTTGATTCGAGCGAGGTGAAAATTTATAACCCATTGTTAAGTCGAGCGAGGTCGAACTTACTCTCCTTATGGCGATGGCCGTAAAGGTGTGATCTGAGTGAGGTCGTATTTATAACCCATTGTATTGTTTTTGGGAGAACGTCACTTGTCATTGTATCGTTTACGCGTGTACCGTGGCGAGTCCCGTTTGCTTAATTTTGCTTCCATTGGAGAATTCTGCGTTACACGGGCGAGTCCCAGCTCGCTTGATTTTGCTTTTATTGGAGAATGTTGTGTTTCATGGGTGAGTCCCAGTTCGCTTGATTTTGCTTTTATTGGAGAATGTTGCGTTTCATGGGTGAGTCCAGGTTCGCTTGATTTTGCTTTTATTGGAGAATTCTTATGTGCCTGCTTTGTATCGACAAAAGAACGTGACAAGTTATACCTAAACGAAATTTACCTTGGTCCGGCGAGTCGACGAAAGGAGGGTTGGCGCCGTGTTGTTGCTCGCTTCATCTCGTGCCCGACTGGTGGTTTTTAGGCTTGGTACCCGTGTTGGACCACACCGTTAACCGCGTCTAGGCTTCTTGCGTGTTGGATTTGCATATTGCATGTTGGGAGATTTGAGCCGAGTCCCAACCCGAACATGTCCCATATGCGTGAACAAGGGAAACATGTCAAACTTTGTTCATACATCATCTAGTGCATGTAGGTGCAAATATGAGGCGGGACGTGCATGATTTTCGAAGGATCACATAGCAAGCTACCGTCTCCTTAAGAGGTAGAAGTGTGAGTCGGTGTGTGAGGTGCGGGTTTTGCTAAGACGCCGGGTATGGCATCGACTTTATGCGGAGATCCGACCCAGGCTGGGTTGGTTACTTCGGCCATTTTCCTCCTACTTTTACAAGGTGGTGTGTGCCTCAAAGCGGTGAGGCCACGACACCTGGGGAGTGGTGTTTTGGCCAGTTTTAGATCTAAAGGAAACTAGAATTTTTGGTATGAAATCCCCACAGACGGTGCCAAATTATTTTTTCAAAAATATGCTAAACTTGTTTATGGAATAACTGATGGGCAAATCATAGCCAAACATAATTAACTCTAGATCTAGATAAAATAATCCGCAATAATCACACAAGATCGGGGTTTTATTCTTATTTATGGTTTATAAGTAGATATCAAATACAAAATAATAAGCTTACATCTTCATAGCAGTGTTCGATGCTTGTAAGAGCAACAAAAAGTGAACAACTTTTGGCACTTAGGTGATCTATCCTCAGTTGGGTCAGTTGTGGGATCTTTCCTCATCAGCGATTGGAATCTCAACTCTTAGCTTTGTTAGAGACTCTTTTCTATTCTCCTGCTTCTTCCCTCTTGCTTTGTTCTCTCTCTCTTCCTATTTATACTACTCACCTTCTCATTTGTCCCGTGATCTTTAACTAGCAGGTCCTCCATTGATCCTGCTTTTCCCTCTTTGCCTCTTGGTGGTCTTTTCTTCATTCGAGCTCGTCGTTGACTCGACTTTGAGCACGGCCGGGATAGTTGGCAAGGTCATACTCTTCGAACGTGGGCACGACTCAGTCGACTTCCTATTGCTCCTATTTCATATCGACTTTGTGGACAGATTTTGACCCATACAATACTAAAGAGTGAAGATGGCGATTTTGAACCATAGAAAGGGTGCGGGTGGGGGGTCAGATTTGGTTGAGTTTAATTTTGTAAAAAAAGAAAAACCTCATCTACGTGTTTGTAATAGACGGTTAAAGATATTTAAAAAAATAAAGATAAGAACACTGCTAATAAAAGTTAAACCCAGAAAATGGGAATAATGCGAAAATTTGTTAATTTCAGTAACAATTGTTTTTTTCCCCCAAATACTATCGGCCAAACAAAAAGTGTTTGAACAGTATTAACAGAGACTGTTCAAACGCTAATGGAAAAGTTCACATAATAAAGGCTAGTCGTCTTTTCAATCCCTTTCGATGAGTACAGCCATTCAAGTTACAACAACAACAAACAAATCTAGTTTCATTGCAACGTGTGAGGTTTGAGGAGGGTAGTCTGTACACAAACTTTACTTCTATTTAATGCAAATAGAGAAATTGCTTCCAATAGACCATCGACTCAGGAAGGGCAAGGAGAAGAAGAGGGTAGCGAGGAAGGAAGAAAGATGGAAGAAAAAAAGAAGAAGAAATCACATACCGTAATAAATGATAAATAGTAATCAATAATAACAACAAGGAATACAATACCTGAGGCGAACAAAATCACATACCGTAATAAAAATCTAAGAATATGAAGGGAAATGCATGCTACTAAGCCTATCGATGAACACTATAAACTACCTACTAACATCTACCTTAATTCTTGACCTTCGCACCCTACTATCAAGTGTCATGTCCTTAGTGAGCTGAAGTCGCGTCATGTCCTGCCTAATCACTTCTCCCCATTACTTCTTAGGCCTACCTCGACCCCTTCTCAAACTCTCCGTGAGCATTAAAGTTGCAGCAGCAAAAAAAAAGTCTTTTTAAACTGAAAAGGAGTTCATTAATTTTCTTTTAAATGAGAAAAAAAAGAAGGCATATGGCCTTCCAAATGCGTGAAAATTATATGAATTTGTTTAACATTACAGCTAGCCTCGAATTGTAGGAGTTTCCGATGGAACTAATGGAAATATGTCTCCATTTTTGGAGTGCAATCTATAACAATAAGAAAACAATAAACAAGTTAGATTTTACAAGTGGGGTCTGAGGAGTATAGTGTGTATATAAATCTTACTCCTCGGTACAAGAAGGAAAGAGATAGTATATCAGTAACAACAAATAATTCATAAATATAACACCAGCAACACAATAACCAGAAAATAGAGAGCAAAGTAATAACATTAAGCAGTAGCAAAGGCACTAAGTTAATTTTATTGATGGTCATTGAACTTTTGTGTTTGTTATCCAAAAGTCACTTTTTTTTGTTGCGTAAAAATCATTTAACTTTGTGTTCATTACTCAAAAATCACTTTTCTTTCTTTTGTTACACAAAATCATTTTACTTTCTCTAGTCATCACAAAAGTCACATTGCTAGATTTTATAATATTTTTAATTGAAAAGTCTATTATGCTCATGATATTAAATAAATCTTCATATTCAGGTAAGTCCTTCTATATTATATACTATATAATATATTTTTACCTAGGTATTTTATTTATAACTAAAATAACTTAATACGTATTATTTTATTTATTATTTTTTATAATATATTCGTATATTTAATTTTTTCTTAACGTTAATTTTCAAGATATATTGGTAGCGTTATTAAATTTGCCAGTAACTTTACTATGAACAAATCTCACGTCAACATTCTTAACCACTTGTAACGATTCAACCAGTCGTTTTACCTTATACAACCCTGTTCCCCTAAATAAGACTCCCCATATGTGACTTTACTGTTTTATGACTTGCGAGGATGGTTAGTTCGAATTTGGAAGGGTTCGGGTTTGAAATCGGAACACTTGGTTCCTTAATTTGGTTTTAAAAGACCAAGTTTGACTTCGATCAATATTTTTAGGACACAACCTCGGAATCAGGATTTGACGGTTCCAATAGATTTGTATGATGATTTTGGTCTTGGGCGTATGTTGGGGTCGGGTTTTGGACAACCCGAGGACGTTTCGGCGCTTAACAGTGAAATTTGACTAACTAAAGGTTTTAAAGTTATTTAAATTTTGTTTGAAGTATGTTTTGGAGTAATCGAGGTCCCTTTGGAATTTCAAGCTTGGGAATAGTTATGTATGGTAAAAGTTAAAAATAAATAAGTTAAGGAGAAATTAAATGTACGAATATAATAAAAATAATAAACAAAATAATATCAAATTATTTTAGTTATAAATAAAATACCTAGGTAAAAATATATTATAGAATATAATATAGAAGGAATTACATAAATACAAAGATTTATATAATATCAAGGGCTTTTTAAGTGAAAAAATTATAAAAACTGGCAAATATGACTTTTATGATAACTAGAGCAAAGTAAAATGATATTTGTGTACAGAAAAAAGAATAGTGACTTTTGAGAATGAACACAAAGTTAAATGATTTTTACAACAAAAACAACAAACAACAAACCCAGTTTGATCCTAACATGTGGGGTCTGGGGAGGGCAGTTTGTACGCAGACCTTACACAAATGAATTTTACGTAACAAAAAAAAATGACTTTTGAGTAAAAACACAAATGTTCAATGACCATGGATAAAACTCCAAAGGCACAATACTAGAGACGCAAGAGAATAATATGGACACAAAGGGCCACTACATATACTACAGCCTAAGAAAACAATAATAACTAACCAACAAGGGTTGTGGTGGAGTGATAAGTACTTTTTCATCCTTATCCAAAAGTCTCGAGTTCGAGCCCTTGAGTATGGATTCACCTTTGGTAGGGAGCGCTTACCCATTTTCCGACGCGAATCCGGATTAGTCGGGCCCTAATATGGGTACTGAATACCGAATAATAAATAAATATAAAAAACAATAATAACTATATTTTAGTCCCAAACAAATTAGAAATTAACGTATAAAACCATATTCCTTGTTATTTAAATGCATCTAATGTTAGCATTATATAAAATAAAAATAAAAAGTGCTAGAAGATTTTTATATTTCTTACTACTAGTTTAAGAATCTTTAATACGGCAGAAGGACTCCAAGAAAGCATAGGACCTAATAATGTAAATATATTACCATGAGTAAAATATATTCTCAATTAAATGATATCGCATATATAGATATTTGTCTTCCATTATATATTTTCTTTTTGTAAATCAACATTGATTACAAGTCTTTCAATACAGTTTTCTTTCACGTGATTTTAAGTTTATTTGGTTCCTGTTTTGACACACCTTCACTTGTTATGGTTTCACAATTACGGAACAATGTAACTTGAGGTCAACAAAGTACATTTGTTGTACTATCTTATGATGTCTTTTCTCATTTGTATATCAATGTATGATACTTAGGGTCGTTTGGTAGGGCGTATAAGAATAATGTAAAATAAGGTGTATTAGTAATGTATGAGCTAGTAATACTAATAAAGATTGTTTTTTATGCATTATTTGGTGTGGTGTATTAAAATTAAAATAGATTGCATAATTTTTAAGAAATTTAATTGTTTAAAAAAATGCCCTCCATATTCTTTAACTTAAGGGACTTTAAGGATAATTTTATCTTTAACCATGTTAATGCATGCATTAGTAGCCTTTGTATTGCTAATTCCATGATTTTTTGTGCATTAGTTATACACAGGATAATACCAAATAGAGTGTATAACTAATGCTTGTATTAATTATACACATGTTGAAAAAGTATACATTACTAATACACAAAGCTATTGCATACATTATTTTCTCTAACACACTCTACCAAACGACCTCTTACACCTTCTAACAAACTTGAGTTAAATACCACGGGAGAGCGTGGTTGGGAGTGATTTTTTCATTTTTAGCTAGCGGTCGGTCATAAATTCCCAAATTTGTTTTGAAAAATTTAATTTGGGTGAAGTTTGGTTTGAAGATGAAAATGTGTTTGGACATATGTTTTCAAAACATATTTCCCAACTTTAATTTGGAAAAAAATGTATAAAATTTCCAAGTTTTAACAAAATGTTGGACAAAATTTATGGCCAAATATGAATTTACCAAATAAATCCCAAATTTATTTTGGCAAAACTCATAGCTAAACGGGTCCTAAATAAGAGGTAAATCGTAGTACAATATTTAAATTGATAATTTGAATGAGATGCATCACCAAACTCATTATGTCAAATCATTTAAAATGACAACAACCTTATTATTTTATCAAAGATCATTGACATCAATATGTTGAATTTTATCATTCGACCTATCATTTTGGGAAACTTAATTACTACAATATGTTAACTCGTTCAACAACTTGAAGTAATAAGTTTTGCCAATGATCTAAGTATGGGGACAAGATTTAAATCCGTTTTCTTTCAGAATTAATGCTTTCCAATTCTCCACATATGAATTTCTCCTCCCTGATTGGTATTTATCTTTTGGTCACATATTCTAAATTGAAAATACTTTAATCTTTTCATTTAACTGATTAAAAGTAACTGGCAAGTATTAATAGCCAAAATAAACTTTCAAGTGTTGAAGTTTATTTTGCAATAATAAGCGACTATATATATATATATATATATATATATAATCGTTGATATTAATAATAAATATTTGATAACTTTGGTCACACAACGCTTTTTAAGTAATTTTCTTTAAAGTAATGGAAATATGCTTAAAATTATTTATAGAATATACATGTTTTACTAAAAGCATTCTTGCATGGAAAGGACAAATGGAAGAAATGAGGGACTTAGGAGTCATATTTTGAGATGGATACTTCGAAAATTGCAAAAAAGTATTTGGATTGTTATGAATAGAATTGTAATTAGAGTGCATGTTTACGCTTTTAGAGAGTTTGTTATTTTGTGGTTAAATTATTTTTCTCTTATAAATAGAGGGGTCTTACCCTATTGTAATTCATCCCAAAATTCACTAAGAATTCTTTCTCTTTTTTTCAATATTGTTCTTCTTCTTTTATTGTTTTATTACACATTATCAGCACGAGACTCTACCGTCTCAAGAAGCTTTTTGAGAAGATTAAGGTATAACTTTTCTCCTCTTTTAATTATGACTAACATTATGAAAAGAAAGTTCGTTGCCTCTTAAATTTCGGGCAAGAGCTATATGACATGGGCGTTGGATGTTGAAATCCATTTAGATGCAACGAGTTTTGGAGACGCCATTAAAGATAAAAATAAAGCATCTACCCAAGACTGTGCTAAGGCCTTGATTTTCTTGCGTCATCACATTGATAAAGGATTGAAATAGAATATCTCACAGTCAAAGATCCATTTGTTTTGTGGAATGACATAAAGGAAAGATATGACAACTTAAGTTGGTCACTCTTCCACAAGCACGATATGATTGGGCTCATCTGAGGCTCCAAGACTTTAAGTCTGTTTCTGAATATAATTATGTGATGTTCATAATTACTTCTAAATTGAAACTCTGTGGAGATACTATCACTGACTATGATATGCTTGAAAAAAACATTCACAACGTTTCATGCCTCCAATATGGTCTTGCAATAATAGTATTGAGAGAAAGGTTTCAAGAAGTACTCTGAGTAGATTTCTCTTCTCCTTGTGGCTGAACGAAACAATGACTTGCTCATGGGAAATCACGAAAATCGACCCTCTTGGTCTACACCATTGTCTGAAGTGGATGAGGTGTATTCCCATTATGCTAAACGTGAAAAAGGTCGTGGCCCTATTCGTGGTCATGGTCGTGGACAAGGAAAAAAATTTCCTGGTGTTAATCACCCCCAAAGAAGAATAACCACCAAAAGTGGAAAAGGAAAAGATGAGAAGCCAAAGGCAAATGATTCAGAAACTGAATGTTATCGTTGCGGTGGAAAAAGGGCATTGGGCAAATATTTGTCGTACACAAGACATTTGGTTGAGCTTTATCAAGCATCTCTAAAGAATAAAGACTCTGAAACTAATTTTGTCCATGACAATGAATTTGACATCACCCACTTGGATGTGGAAGACTTCTTTGAGCACCTCGATGAAAAAATAGACCACTTGATAGGTGATGTATCCGTGGTTAAAGATGTTGGGATTGAGTTCCCTGCGTTTTTGTAACGTATACAAGGGGATATTTGTAGACATATTCACCCACCTACTGGGTCGTCTTGATATTTTATGGTCTTAATAGATGCATCTTCAAGATGGTCTCATGTGTGCCTATTGTCATCTCGCAATCTGGCATTTGCAAAATTAATGGCACAAGTAATTCGATTACGGGCAAAATTTCCCGATAATCCAATTAAATCTATTAGACTTGATAATGCTGATGAGTTTTCATCCCAAACATTTAATGATTATCGCTTATCAATTGAGATGCAAGTGGAATATCTATGTTCACACTCAAAATGGCATTGCAGAGTCTTTAATTAAACGTCTGCATGATAATAAGACCGTTACTCATGAAAACGAGGCTGCCCACTTCTATTTGGGGTCACGCCATTTTGCATGCAACAATGCTAGTTCGTCTCAGACCGACAAATTATCATAAATATTCCCCGTTGCAATTAATTTTGGGTCATGAACCTAATATATCCCATTTAAGAATTTTTGGATTCGCAGTATATGTGCCTGTAGCACCGCCATATCGCACCAAAATGGGTCCCCAAAGAAGGTTACGAATACATGTTGGGTTTGAATCGCCCTCCATTATTCACTACCTTGAAACATTAATAGGGGATTGGTTCACTGCTCGATTTGCAGATTATCAATTTGATGAGACACTTTTCCCAAAATTATGGGGAGAAATTGGTGAAACCAAACAAGAATTTTTGTGAAAAATCCATCATTATATCACCTTGATCCACATGCCTCTATTTGTGAAAAGAGGTGCAAAAGATTATACATTTGCAGAAAATAGCAAATCAAATACCAGATGCATTTACGGATATGAAAAGGATAATAAATCACATATCCCTGCAGAGAATGTTCCAATCCGTATTAATGTCTCTGTTGGGCAATCTTCTAGTGTCATAGCTAATGAGTCAAAATCATGCCTAAAACGTGGCAGACCGTATATAAGGATCGAAATCCTAGAAAAAGAAAAACAAATGATCAAAATGACACTAGAAAGAGTCTCGTGAAAAAATTCACAATTTAATAAATTCTAAGATTCAAAAAATATTTAGTTTAAGAAGAATAATTTGGGAATTACAAAAAATATTATGGATAAAATTAAATTAAAAATGCCTATAAAGTATAAACTATTCATAAAAAATATAAGTTAGAAATGACAGACTAACTAATTTTGACTTATAATTTTTTTTTTTTTTTTTTGGCAAATGCACAATTAAACTAAAAAGTGTTTATAAATCTAACAACTTATGGTTTAGCTCACTGCTTACCCCAAACACCCTCTAAATTATCATTTTAAATAAACTTCCTTTTTTATATATTTCAGTCAAACAATTTCTGTGTATAAGCCTCTTATAAAGTAATTTTGACTTTTCTCCTTCAATTTTCCAGAAAATAACGTCATCGCTGACGAAGCTCCATTTTTCGCGTTCAAAATTATTATACTACTACTACATTTTTCTTTAAAAAAAAAAAAGAAAATTTCAAAATTCAATTGGACCACAAATCATTATTCTATCATGAGACAACACTGAACACCGAATAATATATATAAAGCTTTGCATAGAATGTGCACACTTTTTCACTCTCCTCCTCTCCGCAGAAAGCATCCAAAAGGTATCTCTCTTTTTCTCTTCTACTCGCCGTTTCGTCTAACGCCATCTTTTCCTACAAATCTGGTTGCTTTATTTTTCCTATTTCTTTGGTAAGCTTTCTCTCTGAAGAAGTTTCAAAAAGTATACTTTTGTTTGGTTCATTTTTTGAGGTAATCTAATACTCCTATTTGTGTAGTTTTGTGATTACTTGTATTATGAACTATTGCTTAGTAGCCTCTTATGGGATGATTTTGGTTGATCTTTTGGACTTGAATAATATTGAAATTTGTGATTGATATTCTGAAGAGGTTGACTTCTACATTTTCTTCCCAGGACTTCAAATCTAGCTTAATCTTTTTCCTTTTTTCTAGAAATGTAGATTTTATGACTTATGTGGTTCCCATTTCAGAAATTGTCCTTTTGCTGGATTCATATTTTAATGTGATTTACGGTATGCGTGGTTATGCCATTTTGTTTTGTTTTTGACAACGGTGGTGTTCCACCCAGCTTGTGCCCACCTTGACTATTCCACCGGGTACCTACCACCTCCACACCCTTGGGTGCTATGTGTGATTATGCTAATTGTACTGTAAACTGTTTTCTATTGCTTAGTAGCTGGTAGGTAACTACACTATTGAGAGGATCTTTTTTTTTTTTTTGTATTTAAGGATCCTTTGAACTTTTATTTGTGTTGCTTTGAGATTACAATTACGAATCAGTTGACTTATGCATTTTCTATTCAGGACTTTAACATTTCAATCTAGTTGATTTTTTTCTTTTTCTTCAAGTGATGTTAAATTCTGAATTTTCTTTTGATGTTGTGAAATCCTATTTGTAAGGAAAACAAAAAGATATAGATAAAGATAATTTCTCAAGTTAGATTTGTAATTGGGAAAGGATCTTCGTTGAAAGATATACTCAAGGAGCAACTAATTCATGACTAGAGGTATACCCAAGATTTTAACTAGGTGGGTGCGGAGTACATGATACCCATCACAACTCTCTAGCAATTGGTACAAATCCAGTTTAAGTATATAAGTTGTACTATAAACTTCTCAACTGCATATGTGTAATTATAGCCAAATGCAGTGGACTGGGCGTGAACGTACCTGCTGCCTGTACTCTACATTCGCTCATGTTAATGAGTTGACCTATATCTTGCAAATAAAGCTGAAAATTTTATACTGCATTTGTCATTGTCAAATTATTACACCACTCTGAATAGGGTGAAATGTGCTTGATACGCTGAGAGCAATACGCTTATATTCTTGCAGGCCAATTGCAGAGGTGATGCAGAGGTACATGATTTTCATTTGAAGGAGAGGCAGAGTACGAGAAAGTATTGGGCTTGTAGAGGGTTACACAGGGTATCATTAACAATGGCTTTCAAGCCATTGGATTGGTATTGCCAACCAGTGGCAAATGGTGTTTGGTCAAAGGCTGTGGAAAATGCCTTTGGTGCTTATACCCCATGCGGAACAAACACTCTGGTTATCTCTGTTTCTCATCTAGTCCTTTTAGCCTTGTGCTTATACCGACTATGGAGAACGACAAAAGACCTCTCAGTCCAAAGGTTCCGCTTGAGGTCAAATTACTATAACTACATGCTGGGTTTGTTAGCTGCTTATTGCACTGCTGAACCTTTGTTTAGATTGGTCATGGGAATGTCAGCTTTGAATGTAGATGGACAACCTGGTCTTGCCCCATATGAGGTAGGTCTCTTTCTATGATATAGTGTGTGCTTAGATTAAATATGCGGCTTGTGAAGCTAATACATTGGAATTGCATACTATGAATGTTAAAGTTCCTTTAAGGGTATGAGTTCAGTATGCTAGTACCTAGATAAATAGATTGTCTATCAGAGGGGACGTATATAGATATATAAGTTTGAATTATGCCACTTCTAACTTCTTGCCATATTATCATTCTTCAGATAATTTCTTTGACTATCGAGGCTCTTGCTTGGTGCTCTATGCTGGTGATGATTGTTCTCGAGACAAAGGTATATATCCGTGAGGCCAGGTGGTCTGTTCGGTTTGGCGTAATATACAGTTTGGTGGGGGACGCGGTGATGCTTAATCTTATCCTGACTGTGAAAGAGTACTATAATGGGTATGTTGTTCGCCCACTTAGATAGTTCTTGAACTCAAACGATTTATGAAGTTTTTTTTTTTGTGTGGATGGGTGGGTGGGGGGTTCTTATTCTGATATTTCATGTGGTTGTCTTACTGCCAGTGCATAATGGGTGTTATTGTCAGTAACCACTTGAATAGTTTTACACTATGTGCTTGAAACTGCCAAATGGTGTGGTAATTATTCCACTTCTCTTCTGTGATTGTAAAAAACGACAACCCCCCCTCTCCCCGCGCGTGGTGAGCGTGCTTAGTATTAGAGTTATAATCGCATCCTAAGCAAAATCTTGTGAATCACCCATGAGTATATTTTCTCATTCAAGGGCTATGATTTTATCCCAAACCCCTCACACCGAGACCCCTAACACTAAAATAAAAAAGAAAAAGAAAAAAAAAGAGGAATAGGGAAAAGAAATAGAAGTATTAAGTAAAATTTCATAGTGAGGTAAGGATGGTCCCTGCTTGTCAACCATAATTCCTTCCCGGAAGAGGAAAATAAAAAGAACAAGTCCTGAATATAAAGTTATAAACTGCTGCTCTACTTCTAATGACGGTCGTTATGGAAACAAGCTAAAAAATAGTGGGAGCTGAGCAATATCACTAGTCAATGCCTGCCGTTTCCGGTTGATGTTTAGGTGGCATATCAGGGGTCATTATTTTCTTTGTAGATTTGAGTTCTAAAACTCTTAATATTCTGATATGAACAGATATATTCACCTGTTTTGAACAATCTCATTCATATCTTTCTCTTTTCTTGCTGTCTATCTTTATCTGCAGATCAGCACTGTATTTGTACATCAGTGAGGTTGCTGTCCAGGTTTGTTGCTTTATCATCTTTCATGTGCTCTAGAGTTCATATTATGTGAATAGTCAAGAAATGTTACTTGAGCGTATTTGTGGAGCATATGCACTAATAAGATTGATTGTCTCCTTTCTCGTACAAGCCATAATGCAATAGTCATATTCCCAACTCGTTTTACCTCTTATAACTTTATCTTTAAGTCCTGGTTCTACAATAATTCCCACCCCATTCCTATTTTTATCTATCCCACAATACCATAATTTATAACCTGTGTTACCTATCTCTCCAGTTGCCCAATCCGATTAGTTCCTGTAGGCATGCAATATCAACTTTCCCCCTTTTTAGGGTATCACTAATTCTGTCGTCTTTCCTGTCAAACTGTCAATGTTCGAGCTACCTACCCGAATCCGACCTTAGAATAAAAACAAGGGAAAATAAGCTTAATGATTGGAGTGAAGTTTGGAAGTCGCTGCAGTTTATCTGTGGAGCAAAAGTTGCTTTACCTTATTGGAGTCTTGATCTAACTTACTTTTATCTTTCATTTCACATTTTTCTTTGTATTTCATGTTTCTGGAATTTTCCCAGAACAGAGGAATTTTGATAACTTCCTGTGTTTATATTTCATGAAATATTCCTGAATTCGAAAAGATGACAGGGGTAGAGTCCTTTTTTGGTCTTTGTGTTAAAAGTAACTAGTTGCATTATAGTGAAGAAACTTCATTTTTGCGAATGATTTTGGTATTACTGGTAAAATAGGAAAGTTTGGGATCTGTGACTACATTAGCAGTTATTTTTCCCTCAGAATTAAAGATTTTCTTGGTTTTTTTATGTTAAATTTACTCAAAAGGGAAATAAAACACAAGTTCCTCAAATAGGACCAAGGGCATGAGAGAATAAAATATGTGACTGGCAAAAAAATTCCTTTATGGTGTCACCAGAAGGTCCCAATACTATTATAGTAAAGTTTTTTTTCCTCTTGAAGTTAGTTGTAAGCAATGAGTAGCAGGCATTTTATGCTACTATTGTGAGTAATTTCACAAACTATACATCTTTTTTACATAGACAAATTCTGAAGTTTGATGTGCCAAATTTAAAATTGTTATTGCAACTACTACCTCCGTTTTAATTTTGGAGTCTTTTCTTTTTGATCTGCTTCAAAAAGAATGCCACATTTTTATATTTTCTACTCATGCTACAATTGTGAGTAATTACACAAACTATACATCTTTTTACATAGACAAATTCTGAAGTTTGATGTGCCAAATTTAAAATCGTTATTGCAACTACTACCTCCGTTTCAATTTTTGAGTCTTTTCTTTCTTGATCTGTTTCAAAAAGAATACCACATTTTTATATTTAATAAGTTGTTATTCCAATATTCCCATTTTACCCTGAATGAAACTCCCTTATAGGAATGACATGACATGTCTAGGACCAAGATTCAAAGGATATATTTATATTTGCTATGTTACACACACTTTTTGTTTAAGACCACAAGTTTCAAAAATCTTCGTTGCATTCTTGAACTTCTTGCCTAGTCAAAACTAAGACACATAAAATGAAATGAATGGTATATTAGATGTGGGGTATATGTCGACGGATTGGTCTTCCTTGTTATTCCTTATTAGCATTGGCAATATATTGTCCCAAACCATGTAGTGACTGTTAGTCACCAATTCTTCTGAGACTGTTTTAGGACTGGTTCCCTACTTTTGATATAAATTGACACTTGTCATTCTAAACTATTAAATAATAAAAGATTGTTCTCGATTAATTTGAATTTATGCTTGAAATTACCAAGACCTCACTATGCCACTGAATTGAAGCCCAAATTATGAATTCTCTTTACACAAACCTGGATCAAAATATTATGAAGGATGAACTGAATGAAGCTTGAAACTAGAGGAGACAAATCCATCATTCCATGTAGGCACTCTATGTTTCGAGTGCACTGTGTCTATCCCTGAGGCTAAATAGATAATTCAACTTTTCATTAATAAGATAGCATACTAATTTTTTAAGCATGAGATTGACTCAATATTTGATTGCCAATTTGCACTCCTGAAGTTAAGGGTGCATTCTTATGTGGGAGTTATTGGATCGCATGGTTTCAAGTAAAGGATTAAACTGAGTCCATTCTTATTGTTTCTTATGTGTAGGTATTGTTTGGGTTGTTGCTGCTGTTTTATATTCCTAATATGGATCCTTATCCCGGCTACTCCCCACTTCGAAGTGAATCTTTCGACAACACTGCATATGAAGAACTTCCTGAAGCAGAGCAGATTTGTCCGGAGAGGCATGTCAACATATTTGCCAGTATGTGACTAGAAATTCTCAAGCACTTAATAATTTAAGTTTTAACGTTCTTCATAAGTTTAATTATGTCATGAGCACAGATTTCGGCTGATATGGAATTCAGGTACTTCCCAACTCGGGGCAGATCCTGGAAACTTGAGTACTTGACCAGATCACTGATGCATCATATTTTAGAAAAATAAAATCCGTCTAGTAATGTGATATCTATCTTCGGATGTATATGTCCACCTATGAACTTCAGCACACTTGCGTCTCGTTGATAAGTTCTACTTTGACCTCTTCATTTCTTGTTTCTTTGGGGAGAGGGGTATGGGGAGTTTTAAATTATTGTTTGGTGTGATGGGAGAATACAAATATGTTATTAGCTCCCAAATTGGCAGTTTCATCATGCACAAATGCCTAAATTTTCTTATTGTGGATCAGGTCACTATTCATATTGGGCATAACATTAGCTTCAAAGTGTAGAAAGAGTTGGATATAAGATTGGCACAGACAAAGGGATGGTGAACAAGTTGGAGGAGGGAGACACTAAAAAGGGTAAGCAAAAATAGGGAGAATTCTAGGACTGACTAGAAATCCCAGATTGGTTAACGAGAGAACTATACATAACAGTTCTTGCACAAGGAAAACCTGGTGTGTAAATCCATGCCTGTGGTGCCATCAAGAGTGTCTGTCAAAAGTTTAAGTACTACTTTTCTCCAAAGATGGTTCCTGGGGCATCAGAGTTCCACTTATATGGGGAACTCTACTTTTTTTAGTATGTCCTTCCTGGTAAACAATTGGGGTACCTGATGGTAACGTAGTTAGTCAGAGAGGGCTGAAAACCCTTCAAAATTTTGAATTTGGCGGAGTCAATGCCATCCAGGTTCAAAGGTTGGGTTTAATATTTTTTAGATAGTTAGACTTAGACACAAATGTGCTTGTACAGATAATAAAATCAAAGGTTGGCTTTAATTTGTGTATTGCTGAAAGAAGCTACGAGCTTGCTTTGGATGGGTTTGTGGAAGGGGATAATGTAAGGGAAGTTCATCTTCTCAAATTCATTTTCTTTGAAGTGGGGAGGGTAACCGCATTTGCACTTGGTTCGATGTCTGTGGTTTGGCAAGTTTGAAGATTCGTGCCCTTGGATCTATGTGATCATGCATCTGTTATTCCTTGCGTTAGTGGAAAGTTTAGTATGCTATGGAAAAGGTCTAAGAGGAAGATGCTCGAAGCCAAATCTTTTTTATGCATGCATTTTCAAAGGAGGTCACCCAAGACGTATATGGAATTCCATCTGGAAACAGGTGCCAAAGGAGGTTTCTTTTTGGATTGGGCTACCAAGAATGGTCGTAGCAAATATCTAAGGTAGAAGAGGATTGTCGTGAGCTGGCGCTTTATGTTTAAAGTCATTATGAAGATCTAGAGTATTTGCTTTGGTACTCTGCAGATGTACAAATGAACTGTAGATTTTTCTTCTCAAAAATGGCTTGGTGTTGTATAAGAGAATACTCTGGTGAGTGGAGGTTGAAGAAGATAGATTTAAGGAAGCACGGAAAGTAGGCCTACCCTTTGCGCTTGCTGGTTAGTTCGGAAAGGGAAGAGCAACGAGGTTCTAAAGCTGTCGACAGTTTCTCCATAGAGTGTGAAGAGTTACTTTGTATCCTTATTGTACTTTTTGTGTGAAGAAAAGATACCTTTGCTTATAATAGTTAGATTCTTCTGAAGCTCACAGCTAAATCAATGTAGGATAAAGCTTTTGATTCCATCTTGGTGTGCCTATTGATGAAATTACCTTTACTTATTTAAGGAAGAAAAGTATTCGTGAAATAACTTGTTCAGGAGAGGATAAATTAATAGCATATCTGTAATCAGTTATTTTCCTTTCAACCAGCATCCAGCTGCAAGGGACCTGATATTTGCCACTCACTTTCTTATGCAGAAATTACTTTTTCATGGATGAATCCTCTTATGCAACTTGGTTATAAAAGACCATTAACAGAAAAGGATGTGTGGAAACTGGATACTTGGGATCGCACTGAAACTCTGAACAACTCGTAAGTGTGCTCCCTTCTTGTTTTCATCATTTAAGATTTAGTTTAAATCCCAGAAAGTGACTAACTTATTGGGGAAAAGAAAGTCAAAACTCAAAACGGAATCTGGTGAAGCAGATATATTAACATTCTGATAAACTATTTAGGTTTCAAAAGAGTTGGGCAGAGGAGGCTCAAAGACCTAAACCATGGCTTTTAAGAGCTTTAAACCGTAGTCTTGGTGGAAGGTAAAGATATTTGCTTATGTTACATGCTTATGTTTTGCTTAATTTTTCATACCAAGATATACATTGCTCGATCAGTTGATATTTTATGTTACTAAACATTTTCCCATCTTTCTATGTTTGCAGGTTTTGGTGGGGAGGCTTCTGGAAGGTAGTTGATTTCACCTGTTACGTCTTAATTGGTTATTAGTAGTTCTTGAATTAATCAGATAATAATCAGAATGCATCTCGTAAAAGCTTTATGCTTGATCTTAAATTTTATGTCACAAGTTTAAGGAAGTGGACAAGTTTGCTCTTTGGACTTAGAAGGCTCACGTCTGGAATCATATTTGTATCTTCTCGTTATTACATTGAAGTCTAGAATATGTTGCATGATTGAATATTGGCGTATGCGTATATACTAGTAACTGTTCCTTTGATCGTCAATGAAAACTGATGTCCAGAAGTACACTATATGTGAAGCATAATGTCATTAGGTATGCCTTCTGAAACTACCCACAGAAGTTGCAGGGCTTGAGAGAGAAAGAAAGGAGGAAAGAGAGTTAAAGATGTAGAGGGAGAGGGGGAGAGATAGTTAGATAGAGAGAGGGGTTGGTTCTTATATCTCATGATTGCTCGGCTTTACATGGGAGCACTTGTAGATGTTTATGAGAGTTTTGGACTTTTACCACCTTTTCTGTTTGTCAAAAAACCTTCTTTCTGAAGCTCTTCTTCAGATGGGAAGTTGACATACCTGTATCCGTAAAGAATTTATGCGAGTTTTAAGTAGTAAACTGAAACGGGCTGAATGGAGCCAATTGGATATAGAGAATTCCATAGTCAACTCTGAACTAGTTTGTTGTATAAGCTATTATTGTTATTTAGACAAGGTGGGTTGCTCTGATGGTAAGCACCCTCCACTTCCAACCAAGAGGTTGTGAGTTCGAGTCACCCCAAGAGCAAGGTGGGGAGTTCTTGGAGGGAAGGATGTCGAGGGTCTATTGGAAACAACCTCTCTACCCTAGGGTAGGGGTAAGGTCTGCGTACACACTACCCTCCCCAGACCCTACTTGTGGGATTATAGTGGGTTGTTGTTGTTGTATAAGTTTGCATTGTTTGCATCAATAATATAGAGATGTAGAGACACACGTTCACGTGTGCACATATATAAATTTATGTATGCAGCACACATTCATAGTTCTATATCTGTACATTTCTTTTTTCCCTTCTCTCTTCTACCTTACATAACTTTTTGCTTTCTGAAATACGTGTATAAGATAAATGTGTGTTAGTTAATTTGACTTTATAAACACCAACGTTTAGGCATGTGTTGTCTTACAAGTTTTATGTATTATCTACCGGAAGCACTATAAGGCATACTGAAGACATGTTTTTGAAGTAACATTTGTTTCTTATATCATGAGTATTTAGTTGAAATACCAAATTTGTAACTTCTCTATGTTTCTTTTCCAACTTGTAGATTGGAAATGATGCTTCCCAGTTCATTGGACCACTTATTCTAAACCAACTCTTACAGGTAAAAAGCAATTGCAGTATTGCACATTCTGTAAATTGATGCTTGTAAGGACTTCTATCCAGACCTCTTTTGTGTCCTGAGAAAACGATGGTTTACCAATATCTTCTGGTATCTTAATTTATTTTATACTTGCTTTGATGGCTAGAGCAGTTGTGGATTGGTGATGAGGTTTTTGTAACTCCCAACTAGTTTTAGGTACCATCTTCCTTTTGTCCTTCTATACCTGCACCTTTAAACTTCTTAAAATGATCTCCACCAAAATTATCATTTATTGGCCTTTGGAATGCAGCAGTTAGAACATAGTTTTTCTTTTTGACAAGAAAAGTGGGATAAAGGCTGCAACCTAGATGATAGGATATGCAAGGAGCACAATTATAGTTTTTTAGTTGGTGCTCCATGTATTGGAGGCAAGTAGGGATGTGGTAAGGATATCCTTATCTTTTTCTGATCATACAGCAGGCCTGTTGTGAGGTGTGGTTCCGTACTGGTTTTTATTTGGAACTTTATATGGAGGAGTTTGGAAAAGTTTTGAAGGGATTAGCAACTTTCCTGAAGCCTAAGACTACCATTTGGTTATTGTTATTTTGGTAATCATCGTTGCCATTAGCTTCTCTTTTGCTTTGGTTGAGCATAAATCTTATTTTATGTGCTTATAAAAAATCTTAATTTATACTCTTTGAATTGCAAGTCATTTAGTTTGTATTTGATATGCATTGACGCATCCTTGGTGCCAGGCACCAAAATGAATTACTCCCTCCGTTCCAATTTATGTGAACCTGTTTGACTGAGCACAAAGTTTAAGAAAAAATGAAAGACTTTTGGAATGTGGTCCTAAACAAGTCAAAAAGGGGCCCATAGTATTTGTGTGCTTATAAAAGCTTCTCATTGAGGGCAGAATTGTAAATAAGCTAAATTGTTTCCAAATTAGAAATGGGTCATTCTTTTTGGAACAAACGAAAAAGGAAATAGGTTCACATAAACTGGAACGGGGGGAGTAATATTTATCCAAAAGTAGTAATATTTCTTATTCATTGTTTACATTTCTCTGATGTGCATAATTGAATAGGAGCCTTGGCGTAACTGGTAAAGTTGCTGCCATGTGACCAGGAGGTCACGGGTTCGAGCCGTGGAAATAGCCTCTTGCAAAAATGCACGATAAGGCTGCGTACGATAGACCCTTGTGGTCCGGCCCTTCCCCGGACCCCGCACATAGCGGGAGCTTAGTGCACCAGGCTGCCCTTTTTTTATGTGCATAATTAGGTTAACAAAGTCAATTGTGATCATGATGTGAAAATTACCCTTTAAAAGTGGTAGTTTTCAATACAAATAATGTCCATGCTTGACATCATAATGTTTGGAGATGATCTCATACTGGCTTGTTAAATTCCTTCCATTTGATTTCACTCTTGTTCTTTTATCTTTTAAAATTTTCTGACATCTGGTCATTGTCTCTTTTATCTCCATCCAACAGTCTATGCAACGAGGTGATCCGGCATGGATAGGCTACATCTATGCATTCACGATTTTTGTTGGAGTGGTATGAATTCTATGCCTTCAGCCTGGTCTCTCTGTATTTGACTATTTCAAAAAATATCTTCAGCCTGCTTGCATATTGGACTTACTCTGAAAAACCAAATCTTACCTTACACAGTGGTTATATCAAATTGAATTGGCATGCATAAAGGTCCTAGTGCCTGTGTTTGGTGAACCTATAGGCGGACATTGATATGTAGCTGCTATATGTTTGAGGCCTTTTTGGTCTGACTGAAGAAATTGTATGCAGTTAGCTGGAGGTTTAATACCCCCCCCCCCCCCCCCCCCTAATTTTTTTTT
>ML268592.1:143185-167276 GCA_005239495.1 Nicotiana undulata
TTGGTGGGGGGGGGGGGGGGGAGGTGTTGTTGCGCAGATATAGAACATCCATTAGCATAACCTGTGCCCTAGTATATCCATTACCTGAACTTTGGAAACTTTTGCCCATAATTTTACTGGTAAAGAATTCACCTGCCTAATGTCGCTTCAGGGGAGACTGCATAGAGTTTGGGTACCAAACTATTTGTTCTTTTAAGTCAGTGTCCATTTTTCCCATGTGGTTGTGTCGGCACCGTTTTCTTTTTCTACTTGTTTCATTTTTTTGTCTGCGTAGAGTGTGCGCAGCTACTCTTAATATCTTCCATTCCCATGTCACAGGAGTCTCTTACTTAAATAAGATACCGTTGCTATTGTCTTAATGAAAAAATATTTGGGTTATGCAGACATATGTAATAAGCAAGATGCAGAAACTGACAAAAGAAGGATTACAGCGAACAGACAAGAGAATTGGTCTCATGAATGAAGTATTGGCTGCGATGGACACAGTAAAGTATAGTTCATTTGCAGAAGCATGTTTGTAACCCCTAAATATACTACCCAACTTAATGATTTGTGACTCTAGTGATATGTATTTTTCAGATCTTATGCATGGGAGAATAGTTTCCAATCTAAGGTTCAGAGTGTTCGGAATGACGAGCTGACTTGGTATAGGAAAGCACAATTACTAGCAGCGGTATGTTATGTTAATCAGAAGCATGACTTGTGTTTTTCCGGAAGGAAATGTTATTGTGCCTTCCGTGGATGTCAAGACAAAGTTGCATTATGTTGTATTGCCCTATGTTGCTCGGACACTCCGAAAATGTAATCGGGTGCGTGTCGGATCCTCCAAAATAGTGTATTTTTGGAGGATCCGACACGGGTGCGGCCTCATTTTGGAGAGTCCGTGCAACATAGGTATTGCCACCAGAATAAAGCTTGAATCAATTTTACTACCTCTCATGCCCCTAACCTAAGACCATACACATACACATTCATATATATGGGACAAGACTGCATGAATGAAAACAGTTTGCTTCACCTTGCTTATGCGGGGCTGCCGGCAGAAAGGACACCAATACTGCAATATAAAATTTACTTGTCGTTCTTGTTTTTTCCTTCATTTTTTCCTCTTGGCCTGACTTTGATATCCTCTTCATGTTTATCTGTTTCAGTTGAATAGCTTCATTCTGAACAGTATTCCTGTTGTGGTGATTGTCATCTCATTTGGGGTATTCTCGTTACTCGGAGGAGATCTAACACCAGCAAGGGCATTTACATCTTTATCCTTGTTCGCGGTGTTGCGTTTTCCGCTCTTCATGCTTCCTAATATAATAACACAGGTTTCAAATGTTTCTTCACAATCTCATATGCTGATAAGAAATAACTTTACTGCCTTTTTCAATTGTTGAAGAATCCTCAATTTGCTGATATCTGTCTCTGAAGAATCGCTGTTGTAGCATTTATACTAGACTGTTAGAGAGAAGAAAGACTACTTCCTCGGAAGTTCATTAGTCGTGCTTGAGTATTGTTTCATTTTCTAATTGACAATCAATTGTCTCACCTAACCACCCTCCCCAGGAAAAATCAAGAAAATGAGGAAAAGAAAACAAATTCATTATCATTTCTAACCATCTGAATTGAAGGTAATAGCTGGAATTAGTCAGCAGTGATGACATTATCAGATACTAAAATTTTGTGGTGAGGTGAATAACATTTAAGTGTTCATTCTTGTATAACTGTCACAATATCCTTAAGTCTATTTCATTGCCAAAGCATGTGACATTCAGTTTCTGGACAGGTGGATTAGTAAGCAGCATTTCAATGTTAGCACATCCTAAGCAGAATTTTAGGGCCTGTTCTCTTTGATTATTATTTCGTTTCTGATTAATCAATGTTGTTAATCTGGTTATCATGTGAGAAAATTACTTTCTAAAGTAATATATTTCTCCAGTGAAAGTGATTATTTTTAATCACATCAGCATCCCCAGATGCAACAAATATGTCATTTTGAAAACTCGCTAGAATGGCCAATGTGTCTATATTTATTCTTCCTTATCACCCAAAAGTTGGCTTGTTAAATATGCCCCCTCCTATTTCTTGACTTTTAACTTTTTATTCTTTAAAATTTTTTGATTTTAATAATGTCAATTATTTTCTATTTTACTCAAGAAGTATTGTGGTGGATAATATTTGGTATGCACTTTGTACCTCAAAAAGTAAAAAGTTATAAGCACATCATCAATTCTCAGGTCCGGATTTTTACCTTATAAATAAAACATTCCATGCATATTGAGGAAAAAGAGACTAGCATCTTTTTTTCCCTTTTCCTCCTTTTTTTAAAAATTTCTATGTGAGCAAGAGAGAACATAATCTATCTATGGGATCTTCTTTCATTCTGCTGTTTTGCTTAACTTACATGGTTGCACCTATTTTCTGCTGTTGCAGGTTGTTAATGCAAACGTATCGTTGAAACGTCTAGAAGAGCTTCTCTTAGCAGAAGAAAGAATACTTCTACCGAATCCACCTCTTGAGCCTGGACTTCCAGCCATTTCAATCAAAAATGGATGCTTTTCATGGGAATCAAAGGTTTGCACATTAGTCGATATCTTCTTTTGCCAGAATAAGTGCACTTAGCCATGCAAACATAAATGTGGTAGCCTTTAGCCTCCTCCTATGTTTTATATAACCAGAAGTGGGTAAAGACACAACATATACTTATAACTTATCAGAAGGGAAAAAAGAACAGTTAAAGTTTATGTAGATATGCATTTGTCATTAATAGGTAAACCTCCCTCTTTTCCTTTTTTCTTGTTTCATTTCACTCGTTAAAGAATCTGTTCATAAATGAGAAATCCCATCCTTTTCAGGAAACATTATTGCTTTCCAGAAAGATTCTTCTCCAGTTAGTTTAATTCTTTCTTCTCTTTAAAAGTTTACTCTGACCTCAACTTTTTACTGCCACAATTTCGTTTACTTGGTAGCACGTTACATATTATAAATGAATTTGGTTTCTGTCATTATTTGGGGCACAAATAAATGTGAAAGTAATCTGCAGTCTAAAACTTGGTACTGTAGCCCCTTGAAAGGGATCTGGTATGCTTGGGAAGTGATGCAAATGGAGTATGCTTGAGCAGATAGCTTGCTGCTTTGTGATTAAGCCATAGTTTCCTAAGAGAAAGGACAGGTGATGCTATATTTTACCACATTAGTTGGGCGCAGGATATTTGGATGGCCCGAGTTTAGTGCGGTCTTATCTCACATCTGTTAGGCGTAGGAAATTTGAATTATGTAACTGTACGATTTAGTACAATTTGTTGCATAATTATTTGAAAAGCGAGGATGAGGCTAGTGGAATGAATAATTTGCACCGACAGGCTTAGGAATATTTTAGCCTAGTATGAGGGGTTGTGTTGGCAGCTAATGGTACCTCTGCTAGGTTCTTGGAAAGTCTCTGAATCCACCATACTCATCTTTCAATTCTTCTCTTATGTCTATATCGTTTTTCAGAAGGTTGTCATGCTCCTACTTCCACTTATGTCCGAAGGAATTTCTGTTTTAGAGTATTTTCATTTTTGAGGAATCTGAAAGACAGAGAAGCTGAAGAACTTGCATTTTTGCTGGTTCTTTTTCGAGCTTCTATTTGTCATCATCCGGTTATAAGGTTGGACTTTGGACTACTTGGTTTATTAATTTATAAATCTTTTTAGCTGGTCTCTCTTTTGTACCTAGAGCATTTCTTTTGGGTTCCTTTATCACTTTATTGATGTAGTGTGTGTAGACAGAACAATGACACTTACTCCCAGCTGATCCAAAAATGCCTCTTTGCAAGAGATGTATGGTGGAGAATATTCCTAAATCGAGAAACAATACATAATTGCAGCAGCTCTGAGGAAATAGTTCTTGTAATATTTTGGTTCTGGGAATGACTATCATGATCCCTTGGAAGTGCTCTAAGTGTACTTTTGGCTTGAAAAAACATTCTATAATCTTCCACAGCCATTGAAGTGCTGATTTATTTTGTATAACTTGCTATGGAGTGTATGGTTTAGAACACATATCTCCAGCTGTCCCGACCTACAAAAGTGTTGAGCAGCTTATTGGATTGAGTTGCTAAGTTCTTTTTAGGATTTCTTCTGAAGTTCTCTTCTGCTTCTATCTCTATCAATCAAAAAGTTTAGAAGTTTCTATTTATGAAGAAAAAAAATCAAATAAAATAAAAAAACAGATACACTTCTAATAAAGAGGGCGGCTCTTCAATACCCTGTTCCTGCTTAATCTTCTACGCAGTTGCTAAATTTGGAAATTAATGGGCTTGTCAATTCTTTTCAAGGCATACGGGAGCAGGGAAACTCAACTGTTATCTTGATGTGCAGGTAGAGAAACCAACATTGTCAAATATCAACTTGGATATCCCAATTGGTAGTTTAGTAGCTGTTGTTGGGGGCACTGGAGAAGGAAAGACATCGCTAATCTCAGCAATGCTTGGAGAGGTTCCTTCCGTTTCGGATTCAATGGTTGTCGTAAGAGGAACAGTTGCTTATGTACCACAAGTTTCATGGATTTTTAATGCAACAGTAAGTAACCATGTTTATTCGTTACATACATAAGCATTAAGGTTGATCATGTTTCTGCCTTTGATTAAAGATATTTGGTATCATGGATGACTTGAAGTGCATAATTACGTTCTACAGGTACGTGAAAATATACTGTTTGGTTCTGCAATTGATGCTGCAAGGTATGATAGGGCCATCGATGTGACCGCATTACGGCATGACCTTGAATTACTTCCGGTAAGCATAGCTGCAAAAGTTGTCTAATCAATATATTTTAGACAGTTTATTCTTCTTTATGATCTTTCCTTATTTATATATTATTATAAGGACGATATTTCTTTAATCGTGTTGCTCAGTTTTTAATTGCCTTTGTTCTAGGGTGGTGATCTCACTGAAATTGGTGAACGGGGTGTGAATATTAGTGGAGGGCAGAAGCAACGAGTATCCATGGCTAGGGCTGTTTATTCCAATTCAGATGTTTGCATATTTGACGATCCATTAAGTGCTTTGGATGCTGATGTGGGCCGCCAGGTAAACATTTTACTTTGATGAAATGTGCTCTTTCTAGTTCCATCCAGCATCCAACGCAAGCTTCTTTCACTTGTTGGTTTTCTTACATTTTCCTGATGCAATATGTTACTGAAATGTTCTGACTCGCATAAATTTGTGGAAAACAACATTTTTGTATAACATTCGTTGTAATGTATTATTACCAGGTTTTTGAAAGGTGCATCAAGGGAGAACTGAAAGGAAAGACCAGAGTTTTAGTCACAAACCAGCTACACTTCCTGTCACAAGTAGACAGAATCATACTGGTGCATGATGGTATGGTTAAAGAGGAAGGAACCTTTGAATATCTCTCAAATAATGGGGTACTGTTTCAGAAGCTGATGGAAAATGCGGGGAAAATGGAAGAGTATACAGAAGAAAAGGAAAATGATGACAATGACAAATCCTCAAAACCTGTTGCTAATGGTGAGACCAATGGGGTATCTAAGGAAGTCGGAAAAGATAGTAAGAAAGGAGGAAAATCTGTTCTTATTAAGCAGGAGGAGCGGGAAACTGGTGTAGTGAGCTGGAATGTTTTGACGAGGTAAGATTAATACTATGATCTGGCTAAAGTTTAAACAAGCTTATCCGTTTTCTAAATTATTATATGCGTATGCACTCACATTGTATGTATGTGTATTCATATATAGAGGTTTCAATTTGTGTGGTGAGGTAGCTAACACCTTTCAATACTGAGATACTCCTGTAGAAAAGATTTCACAGTCAATTATCTCCCAGATTTAGTAATTTGAATGAGTTCCATATTCCAATCTTTCAATGTGAAACTAGTTTACCTGAAAGCGGTGGAGTTTATTTTGTATAAAGTAGTTGTAGTTAGGCTCTAAGTTGCTCCGACATGGCAGTTAAGGTGCCGCACCCGTGTCGACATGACACTAGTATGGGTGTGGGCATGGGATCCGTACCGGATCTGGTCAAACAATTTTGGGTACTTTGACCACGACAGACAGAAAAATTCGAGACGAAGTACAATTTGATTGCCGAAATCAGAACTAAAACTAGGGTAAGTTTGAAGAAAATAGCATATCCTATCTAGGAAATCAATCTTTTACTTATCTACAACTTGAGAATAAAAAGGACATCCACACTTTACAAGTTATACGTAAGTAATCCACAAAATTTCTCATAAATTAGAGAGATTTTTATTTTTTTAAAATTATTTTTTGCCGGATCCTCGCACCTGTATCCGTACTAGGATCCGTATCCCCGAATCTTAAAATTTACATGTCGAAAGATCCGACCTCTAGATCCGCACCCGTTTCGGACACCCGCACCCGTGTTTGAGCAACTTAGGTTAGGCTTAACACAAAGAGCTATCATGCCTTTCTAGCCTAATCTGCGTTATGTCAAGAATGAGAACTACAGATTGAAGCTATTGTCTAGTATGAAGACTTAATTTATCTTCATAGCCATATCGTGAGACAAGGAGATTTCTCCACAATAGTTCGTCCTTTAGCAAAACTGCAAAAGCACCCCTTTTTGCTTAACTATTTTTATAGGGAGAAACTAACTAATTCTTCAAGCTAGAGAGAATTTCATAGAAGTTACATTCTCTACTTCAAATATCCTGTAAATAAAGGTAGGTCGGAATTGGTGAAAGTTTGAATTCATCTGCTCTGCGATATTAGTGAAAATCCAATTCTTCTAATTGAGCTAGCTTTATGTCAAGATCGAAATTTAGTTAATCTAGTATTAGTTTTATGAGGCACACATCTTGAAGAATCTCCAAGTCGATTGATGTTTTAGATGCAGCTGCCTTTCGCAAGTAGAAAATGCCTTTAGTTTAGTACAATACAGTTTAAATGTATGTTTGACATCAAATCATTCTATTTTAAATAAAGATAAATGAGTTTGCAACCTTTACTCTTTCCTTCCCCCTACTCTTTCTGTAGGGTGGATAGCTTCTTTACAGAAGGAGAGTCTTCTCTTGATCAAGTTGTAGGTCTAAATCGATACATTAAGTGTCTGCTTGTGTTCATCCAATTGGGATTTCCTTTAGCTGATGCAGATTTCTCCTTTTCCTTTCTCATGAATGTTAACCTGCTGCAGCATGGTGGGAAGTAAAGAGAATTTGAGCATTCCTTGAACTGAAATGCTTTATACGAAAGCATTTTCCAAGCCTATTATTTGTCACATGCTTTTGTGTGCTGATTTAGCTTGTTTTTAACTCATATGTTGCAGGTATAAAAATGCTTTGGGAGGTTCTTGGGTGGTTGTGATACTATTTTTGTGCTATTTCTTGATAGAAGCTCTCCGCGTTGGGAGTAGCACATGGTTAAGTTTTTGGACTGATCAAAGCAGTTCGACGAGATATAGTGCTGGCTTCTACAATCTGATTTATTCACTTTTATCTCTTGGTCAAGTATGTAATTATTATCTCTCTTAGCTTTTGTTGCTTGCTGCTTTCTCCCCGCTGATCCAAGATATTTGATATTCTTGTATGCTGAATAAGACGGTGGAACTCTTCATCGGATGAAGGGGAAAGAAAAGGAGACTTCTAATTACTGTCTATATTATCTGCATATCAGGTTATGGTAACTCTGATGAATTCATTTTGGCTGATCACGTCAAGCCTTTATGCTGCCAGGAGGTTGCATGATGCTATGCTTAATTCTATTTTAAGAGCTCCAATGGTCTTCTTTCACACAAATCCACTGGGGAGGATTATCAATAGGTTTGCCAAGGATCTAGGGGACATAGATAGAACTGTTGCACCCTTTGTAAGCATGTTCCTGGGCCAGGTGTTTCAGCTTATCTCAACATTTGTCCTGATTGGTATAGTGAGTACCATGTCTTTATGGGCAATATTGCCGTTGTTGGTCTTGTTTTACGGAGCCTATTTATATTATCAGGTATGTGGAAAACTATTATTTTATTGTGTTTTGTATAATTCATGTTTCTTATATATAATCTGAACTGCTTTATCAGTAATGTATCGGATATGCCCCTGAACTAATTGTATTGAGGTCTAAGCATGGAGTCGAGTGGTCCACCTCTTTCTGAAACAAAACAAGTTATTGTCATTCCTCAGGATGCATAGTTCATACTCTATCCATAACGTATTTAATTCTTTGCGCATATTATTTGTAAAAAATGCACCCTGGCATGTCCAAGTCATGTTATGTGCCATATTCGAGTCCTCTAGTGGAGGAGAATGAAAATAATTTTGGTTCACGAAAATGGATCTGTTTCCTTAACCTGTGTCTGCCTGATTTCATTTGGTGAATGGATTAACTTAAATTAAGCCTCCCCTTTGGGTTTTTCTCTTTGATTTTGTGCCTTTTCTCTTTTAGTTCTACTTATTGTTTGCTCAAAACAACCTGCTTCTTGCAGAGCACTGCTCGTGAGGTGAAGCGCTTGGATTCCATCTCCAGATCTCCTGTCTATGCACAATTTGGTGAAGCGCTAAATGGTCTTGCAACTATTCGTGCATATAAAGCTTATGATCGAATGGCCAACATCAATGGGAAGTCAGTGGATAACAATATTAGGTTTACACTTGTGAACATGGGTGGAAATCGATGGCTTGGGATCCGTCTCGAGACTGTAGGGGGTCTTATGATTTGGCTTACGGCAACATTTGCTGTGGTGCAGAATGGAAGGGCAGAAAACCAGCAGGCCTTTGCCTCAACAATGGGTTTGCTTCTCAGTTACGCCCTAAATATCACAAGCTTGTTAACTGCTGTACTGAGACTTGCAAGTTTGGCTGAGAATAGTTTAAATGCTGTCGAGCGAGTTGGAACGTATATAGACTTACCATCAGAAGGTCCCGCCATAATTGAGGGCAGCCGTCCTCCTCCTGGATGGCCTTCAGCAGGATCCATTCGATTTGAGGACGTTGTCTTACGTTACAGGCCCGAACTTCCTCCTGTCCTGCATGGTATATCCTTCACAATTCCTCCGAGTGACAAAGTCGGAGTAGTTGGCAGGACTGGAGCTGGAAAATCTAGCATGTTTAATGCTTTGTTCCGACTCGTGGAACCTGAAAGAGGAAGGATATTAATTGATGATTGTGATGTTTCGAAGTTTGGACTGACAGATCTTCGGAAGGTTCTTGGTATTATACCGCAAGCACCAGTTTTGTTCTCAGGTATTTTTTGAATTTGTTTTTGATCTCCATTTTTTGGGATGGAGGTTTGTCTTTATAGATGTCATTATCTTTATAGTTCAAATCAAGTTGCATCTAGATAATCATGCACATGTGATTCGGCTATAGTGCTGGAGGCACTTGTTACTGTAACTGTGAACAGATGTTCGGAATGTAACATGCTAGTGACTTGTAGGAAGTATATTGTCAACCTTTCACATTCTGTCTGTTGCCCGTCTGACTTTGGAATCTGTCTTGATCCACAAAGTCCGTGGACATTGTCAAATGATTTTTGGTAGAGGATACGCTTTGATGACTTTGAGGTTAACTGAGGGTTGAGCACTGTACTTAACAATTAGTGTATATATTGCGATGGACTTAGATTATGTCTGATGTTTTTTCTGTAGCAGAGAGCGGGGTGTGAAATTCATGCCAATATTAGATTCTTGTTGGAAAAAATATTTCTTTTTTGATGAGGGGGTAAAGTGCACTGCAACCCTAAATAGCTTTTTGCTACTATGTACATTTACCAAATGAATCTCCCCTTCAAACTGTTTTAACATTTTCCCTGGAAAAACTCTTTAGTAAAACAACAACAACAACCACCCATTATAGTCCCACACAGTGAGGTCTGGGGAGGGTAATGCGTATGCAGACCTTACCCCTACCCCGAAAGGGCAGAGAGGATGTTTCCAATCGACCCTCAGCACAGGAAAATAAGAAAAGAAAAGTCAATTCATTAGTAACTCCAGCAGACTCTTTAGTAAATTCTATTAAATGGCTAATGGTAGAACAATAGAAGAGAACAAAGAGATAGAGAGCCCCATCAGACCCCTCGCCTCCTCTTGTTATTCTTCCTCCTCTTTTGTCCCCCTTGCCAAAAGCTTTGAGAACTTTTGGAACATTTTCCCTGGAAAAACTCTTCTGTAAATTCTGTTAAATGGCTAATGGTAAAATAATAGAAGAGAACAAAGATACAGAGAGCTCCATCAGACCCCTCGCCTCCTCTTGTTCTTCTTCCTCCTCATTTGTCCTCCTCGCAAAAAGCTTTGAGGCCGCTATACAATGCTAATTCAGTTCTCTCTTGCCTACTTCATTTCCTTGGTTCTGATCTCACATTTCTAGCTTAGCCATAAGCAACTTCATATACTCTGAGTTGTTCTCTTTCTTTCGACGTTTGCTGACAAATCAGTCTGCTCTTTACCAGTCTTTTATTTGATGGTGCAGATGGTCATACAAGAGAGATTTATAATTTAGAAACAAAAAGACCATGGCTACTCATAATATTTGTGTATATTGCACAAATCTAGTCCTATTCTAGAAGTGTTTAGTACTTAGCATAAACTTTGCTTTATGGGTTGTAATCAACATGTTGGACATGGGAGAGGAAGGAGCTGCGGAATCGGGAGTGGAGAGAAGTAAGAAGTAGGAGGAAAAGAGTGGAAGATACTTGATACTTCTGATGGGCCTTGGGTGGCAGGATCTGTTATTATCAACAGTCGCTTGTAGCTTTTCTTTTCTTGCGTTATCTCCTTCGCTCCTTCAGACAGTTGACAGAGACCGTTAAATGAAAGATCTCCAGGACAATCTTTAAGAAGTTGAAGAGGGTAAATGCTAAAAGAATAAATATAGGAACATATGATACTATCAAAATCTTTTGAGTTGGCCTGCATTTTCGGTGTTGACCTGTACTTAAAAACAACTCACCAACCTACCATTTAAAAGTGTTTATCTCAATAGTTCTCATGTTTTTTGGCCAGGGACCGTGAGATTTAACCTTGATCCATTCAATGAGCACAATGATGCTGACCTCTGGGAGTCTTTGGAAAGGGCGCACCTAAAGGAAGTTATCAGGAGGAACTCTTTGGGTCTCGATGCCGAGGTTTGTTCTTTGTGTTTTGAATTGTTTCAAATTGTTTGACATCGTTCCGCTAATAATATTACTCTTTACCACTTTCACAACTTTCAAGAATTCAAATTCATTTAATTATTTTAATTTAAACTTTGATATGATGTTTTTTCTATCAAACTAACATTTCAACGACTACTTAAATATTTTCTCTCTCTACCACTAGCATAATAGATAATTCAATATAAAATTTGAACTTCATTCCCTGTGATAAAGTGAAACAATGGAAAATATGATTCTAAAAATGTGAAACATTAGTACAAAGTGTCTTTAAAATATTTTGGCAATATAAAGTCTATTTAGACTCTGTAAAGTGAACTTTGTTGAATACAGGGGGAGTTTCACTAATAAGAACGAGGACTACAACTAAAGGGAACAGCTTTTAAAACACATGAAAAGCAGACCATCCATTATTATGGTAGAGTCAACTTTTATGTTATTGGATGTTACCGGGATTATTACTTATCAAAGAGGAAAAATTGGACATATATTTGTTATGCTTTGTTTTTGTTGTATAATGGTTATGCTTTATCCAAATGCACCATATTACAAGTTACGAAGCATGTTTCAAATAGTTACTGTTTTTGCTAGAAAGAAAACCCTAAACACCTATTTTTTAGTTAAAGTAGCATGTTGCACTATTACCTAACTCTGATTTTTTGAATTAACTAGATAGCTTAGAGGCTCAAGCCTTTGTGTTAGTGTAAATTAAAAAAATGAACATTCCATTACTTCTATTCTCTTGACTTTTCTATCTATACTATCCTAGTCAAACAAATTTCAGCTATAGCTAACAAAACAGTACTTTGATGTATTAAGGTGTCGGAAGCCGGAGAAAATTTCAGTGTAGGACAAAGACAGCTTTTAAGTCTTGCTCGAGCATTGCTTCGCCGGTCAAAGATTCTTGTTCTTGATGAAGCAACTGCTGCTGTTGATGTCCGAACTGATGCTCTTATTCAGAAAACTATACGCGAAGAATTTAAGTCATGCACCATGCTCATCATTGCTCACCGTTTGAACACTATCATCGATTGTGACAGAATTCTTCTGCTTGATGCTGGTCAGGTAGAGTGCTCACCCTTCAATCTTAGTCTTGTGAACTCACTCTGATAACAGGTCATGCCTGATTGAAGGTTTGAGTGTCTGCTTGGGGTTCGAAAATATACAAAAGAGGGATTGCATCTATATTTTTTTTAACCATCTTTTCTCTATGGGTTCTTTCAATTTATCTGTTGTCTGTCTCTTTTCAGGTACTGGAATATGATACTCCAGAAGTATTGTTACAAAAGGAAGAAACTGCTTTTTCTAGGATGGTTCAGAGTACAGGAGCTGCAAATGCTCAATACTTACGAAGCTTAGTATTAGGAGGGGGAGAGGGTAACAATATAGGGAGGGACAAACAGCTAGATGGGCAAAGGAGATGGCTTGCCTCTTCACGTTGGACTGCTGCAGCGCAATTTGCACTAGCTGTTACACTTACTTCATCCCAAAATGACCTTGTGCAGTTAGAAATTGAGGATGAGGATAATATCCTGAAGAAAACAAAGAATGCCGTAATCACTCTGCAGGGAGTATTAGAGGGTAAGCACGACAAAGAAATCGAAGATACCCTGGATCAGTACCAGGTTTCCAGAGACAGATGGTGGTCTTCTTTATACAAGATGGTTGAAGGTACGGACTACTGCAAATTAAACTTTTCAAAAGCAAAAAATTACTTTCATGGTCATCATCTTTGAGAACCGTTATTTGTCATGGTCACCATTATTGTCAGTATTGATGAAGAGCAAGATTTAGACAGAGACAGGCACACGTGCCCTGACAAAGGAATAGGATGTACATGGATAAAATGTATAACTTTACCTTCTTCCCTTTGCCACCATTTTTTATGCTTTAGGCATCCAGTGTTTGAAATCCACTGTATCGCTAATTCGGATTCGCGCAGGGTAGGGCTTAGTAGAGGGGATAATGTGCTCTCAACTAGGAGTTCCTCTATTTCCGGTGCTCGAACCTGATACTTTTGTTAAGGGTAGAGGGATTCCAACCATCCCACCACACTCCTTCGTTTTATTTTCTGGTTTAGGCATTTTGTTATCTGGGTGAGTATGTCTTTGTGTGGTCTTTGAGGCCTTTACTTGGTCTCCAATTGTTTCTCTTTAAGCAGTGTTGTTAGTATAATGTTCTCATCTTGTATGATTTTTTTAATCAAATATTGGTTTTATTTATGGTTATGGGATTTTTACGCTTTTCAGGTCTCGCAATGATGAGTAAGCTGGCGCGCAATAGACTTCATCAAGCAGAACTTGAGGTTGAAGAAAAAGCAATTAACTGGGATCGTGCTGAGATGTAGAAGTCTTCCAGCTGCAGCAGATAATGGAATGGGACCTTTTTTTACCTAATTTTATTAGATTTCACAGATTTTTGGTTCTGCCCCCTTAACACTAGTTGTAACATTGATTTTTTATCCCATGAGAAATTTTTGATGTGCCTCTTCTGAAGATGATGATGATGATGAGGTTTGTTGTAAAATTAAGAAATGTAATTTTGAGTGCAACTATCACAGAAACAGGGAAATGGCATCAGAGTGGCTTTTTGTTATAAGAGATCTCCTAGTTCTGTGCTGCATTGCTAAAACAACTTATTTTTGAATCCTATCATATATTATTACTATCTAGCTTCTATCTACACACACACACACACACACCCATGCACCACTAATAGTAGCGTTGGTGATGTCATTAAAATAGAGCTAGGTATGTTTTCCTTTTAAGTATACTTTTAAATAAAATAAGTAACTAAGGTAAGTCATACTTTTATTAGGAAATCAAATTTTAGTATAAAGAAGCGAAAATGTATTTCACGCAAGTCTTGGACTCGAAGTCCTCCTGTTTAAAATTATTTTTAGAACTGTTATGTTTTGCAATTGATATAAAATTTGATTGTTGAAGCAAAATGTTAGGTTACTATAATCACTTGAATAAAATTAGTAGTTCTAATGTGTTTAAGTACGACCGCATTGAAAATAGTCGAAAATTCTAGGGCAAGTTATACATTTGGCCAGTTAGCTAAAAATAATTACATCCGCTAGTTGAATATACAAAAATATGTATAAAAAATATACATTTTGCCGACTATTATTTTCAGGAATCATTATACTGTGCAGTTTTCCAAAAATTCAATAAAAATTAAAAGAGAAGATGATATTTCTGAAAATTATATTGGATGGGCCTTTTTAGGATCGTTTAAGTTGATCCCGTAAAGAAAAATCTTATGAAAATAACCTCCGGTCAGAATTTTAAAGCACGTTGGTCAAAGTTTTGGGAAGTGGACCTGGCAATCCCCAGAATTTTGAAGTACCAGCAATTCCATCGAAATGTTAAAAAATTCTGGTGATCATTAGAATTTTGTCACAAATCCTGAGTCCTGACAATCGCCCTAACTTGCTGAAATTCTTGTGAGCGTGCTTTAAATTTGGCGATGCGGTATTTTCCCAAAACTTCTATTACTAGGATCAAACTTATTTGTCTTTATAAAAACACTTAACAAGAAATATTATTTCATCATCTAATATATATAATTGAGGAGAAGAGTTAAATATTCTTTTTTAGCTCAAGTTTTTTAATGAATCTTAGGTTCATTAAAAATCTGTGTTGCTCGTAGTTGACCTCAAGTTCCATGGTACTTCCGGGCAAGGATTCCGTGGAGTCGGAACTCATTCTCAATATGTGGGCCTGCAAAACAAATCATTGAAATAAAAACGAAGTATAGCCATAAAATATGTTGCAAAATGAATCTTGGATATCCAAAAGAGTGATTGGACAATTGAAACCATACTTAGAAAAAATTTCAAAAATTTCAAAATATGCAAATGCTCGCTCTCTGATGTCGCATTTGCGACATTTCCTTCGCAAATGCGAAGTTCTCAGTTCCCCTTCAGAAGTCGCATTCGCGACCTTTGCTTCGCAAAAGCGAAGTAAGTAGTCCTTCGCAATTGCGAAGTCCTCCAGAACAGTCAGAGTTCGCAAATGCGAACTCCCCCTTCGCAAATGTGAACCCGTCTTCCCCAGTCTTAGAACAGTTTCTAATCTAGAAATTTCTTCCATGAAAGCACTTCTAAACACCCGCAATACACCCCAAATGGTCTCTACACACTAAATCATGCAATAAACATCACATACAACCACAAAAATGCAAAGAAATTTCTAATAATCAATTTTACCTAATGCAAGTATAACAAGAAAATGGAACTAAAATATAATAGTTTGATATATATTTACATTTCAAGTGTATGAACTGAAAAATATATTTGAAGATGGATAAAGATAAGGACAAATTAAGTCAAATAAATACCAAAACATAAACTAATTAAACATAGAGATCTAGAGATTGTGGGAGCTACAACAATAAAAAGACAATTCCAATATAAGGAGAAACAAGTCCACAGCAACACATTTAAAAATAATACAACAATTTGCATTTCGCTAGTAAATGAGCTTATATGAATAGGGTCCGTAAAACAAGCTTATAAGTTCGGGATTCTAATTCTTTTAAGTTATAGAGTTCTAAATTAATATTTGTACATAATTAATGACTTTTAAAAATTAAATACTCCCTTCGGTTCAAAATAAGTGATTTTTTGGATATTTTCACACAGATTAAGATATTCATCTTTTAGCATTAATTAGTAATGAAATTGACCATAATAATCTTTACTATCTCACATAAACACTCCTAACACGTATTCCAACACTATTTACTCCAAGGATAATGTAGGAAAAAAGTAATTAATTCATTCTTGAAATCTTAAAAAAATCACTTATTTTGGACCGGAGGGAGTACAAGGTCTGAACCAAAGCTAGTGGATTCGGCCGAACCCGTAAGCGACACTGTGGCTCCGCTCATGTCAATCAGACAAGTGAATTCCGGATACCAGATGATTATTATAAAAGAATGTTCAAGAAATTAAAATTAATTAACATGATGGGTGAAACTAAGAGTACACTAACTAAAAGATACCAACACAAGAGGAGAAAGCATCCAAGAAATACATGTTATGTAGCTATTCACTACTATTATGATGATTAAACACCTTAACTACTACAACTAGAATCTTACCACTTTTCTACACAAATTGGATTGTTACACACAACATCTAAGACTACACGAATCTACAAGGATTTCTTATGAAATTGAGTTCCTCCTGTTTCTTGAAGATGAAACACAAGACTTAATTTCTCCTTGAATGATCATTGAAGTTGGACTCTGAGAACTAACAGATGTCTCAGAGCTCCGGTTTTCGACGTTACCAGAGACCTTACCAACAACAAACAGCTTGTCAAATATCCTCCTTGATCTTGAAGGCAGCAATTGTGCACCACTACTTGTATTTTTGCTACCTTTTTTTACCAACTTGATGTTCTTTTGTGGACTTTCACTCGATGGTTTCGATACATTCTGGTTTTGTGGCAAAGTTTTCTGCCAATATTCTTCAGTCTTTCTAGTGGAATCTAAGGCATTACTGTTTCTGTTGTTTAAGGCTTGAACTCCAGCAGCTGCTCTAATTTGCTCAAAGAAGAGGACTTGAACGACTGTCCGGAGAGGCAGCCGTTCATTTTGTGCTGCATGCATAGATGCATCCATTGTTAATTTCCTCACATCCATTAGGCCACATAGATGCTTTTTCTCAGCTTTTGTCAAACTTGAGTGCTCCTGCAGTGAAGAGAAGCCATTACTACATTATAAAACCATAAGCTTCAAAAATCGCGTAAAAAACATAATATACGAGGATATAAGATAGTTGTGTAGGTCCAATATGAGATTGGAACATAGTAATGTGAAGAAGTGTTGTTTCATAGACAATGCCAGAATTTGAAGTTTATTGGTTCAGGATTCTAATCATTTTAAATTACCGAGTTCTAAATTAACAATTTGTATATATTAAATGAATTTCTTAAGATAAATACAGAGTTTGGACCAAGTTACTGTGTTGGGCTTAACCCGTATTTTTCGGCTCTAGCTTCGCCCTTGTGTTGTTTAGGTCTTTGTTGCTCGGATCCTCTAAATATGATGAAGGCTGTGTGTCGGATCCTTTAAAGTTTTGGCATTTTTGACGGATCCGACACGGGTGTGGCAACTTATCAGAGGATCCGAGCAACGTAGGTTTAGGTTCAACCGAATGAGAGACTTCCGAAAACTTTGGACCACATTAAGGACTTGGAGAACCTATGATGGAACATAAATAAATAACCTGCAGATAGATATCGATTGCCCCATATAATGCATCATGGATCGATCTTGCTGAGTCTGGAATGGATTGCAACAGTTCAATGAAACTCGAGAGATTGACGTTTGGATCACGAGCAATTTCTGCAAGATAGCCATCAACTAATTTACCGACTTTCAACCATGATCCATGCCCCAAGACGAAATCATTGGTGTTCTTCGCAGAAATGTTCTTATCCCGACTGCTTCTTTCACGAGCCATGAATCGGTCAACTAGGCACTTCACTAGTTCAACATCGTAAACAGTAGTTTGAGGAGACCTTGATGGAATCAAAAGATCATTGACGGAAGCCTCGTCCAGCTTTAAGCTGATACTTCTTATAAGATCTTCCCTTGACGAATCATCTGCTCCCACAAGAATAGCGACTTTCAATAACTTAAGCAAGAAGCTACACGAACAAGTAACGCCCTTGTCAGAAGGCATTAAGCAGATTATTGTTTCTAACAAGGACTTGTTCCTCCTACTGTGAGCTTCAGATACCAAAGCTTCAATAGTATCAGGCAACCATCTCATTGCATAAGTTCTTAACGCCTCGCCAATAACACTACCATCCATTCTTCCCTTGGATTTAACCGCAATCATAACTCGCTTGTAAAGATCTATCTCAAGTTCGCATATATCTTCAACCCACCAATCCTTTGGCACAGATTCAAGGGTTACAGGGAATTTTATCCCAACTTCTGTGGTCTTATCTAAGACTGCCACTTTTCTGTTGTAAGTGTAGGACCATGCAATAGTTGACGGATCCATTGAAGTTTTGGATGCAATAGAATCTATACATCTCCCCACCACCTTCAGATCTTCAGACCACGGTAGAAGAGATTTGGTGGTTTGTAAGACAATGATCGAATCTTTCCAGCTGCGGAAAACACTGGAATTGAGGAATACCTCGATTTTGAAGATAAGGTTTCCTCGGTCAACGTCTTCAGTCATCTCAAGATACTCAGCCGCACAACGTGCGGCAACAACATTGTAAGGATTGAGAGTTACTGTCATTCCGTAGCAAAATTTGGCGCATATCTCAAAAGCTTTAGGTCCACCAGGAAAATCAACTAATTGGATTTCATCAGAATCCTCTTCATTTGCTTTTGTAACAAGCCTTTGCAGCCTGTTGCTCTTGGACAACAGAGGAAACTGACAAAGCAAAATCAGTGTAAACTATAAACCAAATACAGACTCAGACTCGGATGACAAAATCGGTATAAACTGTAAAGGTTTGGAGATAGCATGTATTGTTAATTTAGTCTAGAGGTTTTCCATAAACAATTGCAGTTCACAAAGAAACGAGATGAAACCGAAATAGGTGGCAAATTCATCAAACTAGAAATATTTTCTCTTCTACATAAATAATCTAGTTCTACATGCAAATATGTTCACTATCCGTAGCTCAAGATCATTGAGGAACAGCAGCAAACAAGTACTGCTTGTTACCTTCTCTCAATTCAATTTAACATATTTGAAGAATAACAATCAAGTACCCTTTTTAGATGACATCATCATTGCTCCTCAGGGGCGGAGCTAGAACACGACCTACGGGTTTTGTCTCAACTATGTATTTGTCTTAAGAAATTCATCGAATATGTATAATTTCTTAATTTAGAACCCAGTGACTTGAACAAATTAGATTCCCGAATCCATAAACTTCAAATCCTGACTCCGCCTCTGTTGCTCCTACTACACATTTTAGGCAAGTAAAGTCCTTTTCTCCTGTTTCATTCCCTTTAGGCTCTCCTGGAACATCGAATGTAGTTCACTTTCAAGTTCAAGCACCAAGCTTCTTTGAACTTAAGGTGGACGTGTAACGTGGCTCGACCAATAGTACCTCAATTTAAGAACACAGCTCATCGTTAACATACTGACTCCTAAATTTTATGCAAGTTCGATCCTTCTCCCTCCGTTTCGTTCCCATTAAGCTCTTTTGGACATCACACATTCCCTTATAAGTCTCTAATCTCTGGGCTGGGGAGAGAGCTGTTCAGCATGCGTGTTAAATGGTTTTACGAACTACAATCTTATTATAACACTTGATGGGCACATATATTCCACTACAAACAGAGGCGGAGCCTGAATTCAGTCCTTTAAAGTTACTAGGTTCTAAATTAAGAATTTGTACATATTTAATGAATTTCTTAGGATAAATATAAAGTTTAGACCAAAGCTACTGGGTTCGGCCGAACCATTAGATACATAACAGCTCCATTCCTGACTACCAACAGCAAGAACATAGAGAGGATAAGTATTCTCTCTCTCCAAATAGGCTAGATAGGATAAGCATGCTACAACTAAACTGGTCGAAATGCTTTTTGCATATCTAGACTAAAGTACAGACAACAATGAAACTTGAATCCTAGAAGAACATAGACAGGATAAGCACTCTACAGCCAAATTGATTCCAAATGTTTTTTCCATACTAGATTATATTACAGACCGACTGGTGGACATGTTAAATACACAGTGTAATTTAACGGATGTCGTATCAATATTCCATTGGCATGAAAGATCAAGTTACCTTGTGAAGATAAAACTTCACTTCACCAATAACGACGGTAACATCTGTTGCCAGCTCGGATGACACGTACCTACATCGGTTGATCAAAATTCATATACTACATAAGAATGTGATCAGAGTACAGCAAGTAACTGAAAGAAACAACACAATATTTTCCACAGATAAAGGGAGAACAAAAAAGAAGTTGTGGATTATCAACATAAGTATGATGAAGGCGTCATTCAGTAAGAGCAGCAATTTTCAGTGAAGAGAAGTTAAGAATTTTAACTGTGCTTTATTCAGCTTTAATTAATCATATTTCTTTTATCTATTTTGTGGTTAAAATTTCTGTTAAAGCCTGGTGCACTAAGCTCCTGGCATGCGCAGGGTCCAGGGAAGGGCCGGACCACAAGGGTCTATTATACGCAGCTAGGGTGGCAAACGGCGGGTCGGATATGGCTCGAGTCGAAACGGGTACTTGGAAAAACGGATAGATTATCCGACCCGACCCATATTTAACACGGGAAATAAACGGGTTAACCGGCGGATAAAATGAATAACCATATTATCCATTCATGACTTCACATTAGCCTGAAGCTCTAATATGAATTTGCTGCCCCTTGCAACCGAAGAACATTACTGAAATAATTTTTCAATAATTGTATTATCCATATTTTACTCATTGGTTACCCATTTGGTTACTCATTTTTCTAATGGATAATATGGGTAATTATCCATATTCGACCCGGTTTAAAAAAGTCAGATATCCAACCATTTTTAATGGGTTTGATTGGGTGGATAACTATTATTTTTAACCATCTTGCCAGGTCTATACGCAACCTTACCCTGCATTTTTGTAAGAGGCTATTTCCACGGTTCGAACCCGTGACCTCCTGGCCACATGGCAGCAACTTTACTAGTTACGCTAAGGCTCCCCTTCAGTTAAGTACGCAGAAAGTTAAGTTAAAATCTTTTTTTAAGAAAAAGAGTTAAGAGATCCATGTGATAGACAGCTTTTCCTTAAACTTTATATAAGTAATGTACAACTGAAATTCCTTGAATATCAATACAAAATATTCTCACAATCCTTTACAAAAAACACAACAAAATGTATATTAATTGACTGCACCTCAATAATATAATTTTAGCTTTGTGTTAACTTAAAAAGTTTCTTGTAAAAAATAATCACGTGTTTAAGTTTTGTGCAATGACAGTATATAATCTTTTTACAACATCAACTAAATAACTCGTTATAACAACAGGCTAAAATGCATCAACTAAATAACTCGTTATAACAACAGGCTAAAATGCATCAACTAAATAACTCGTTATAACAACAGGCTAAAATGCATCAACTAAATAACTCGTTATAACAACAGGCTAAAATGCATCAACTAAATAACTCGTTATAACAACAGGCTAAAATGCATCAACTAAATAACTCGTTATAACAACAGGCTAAAATGCATCAACTAAATAACTCGTTATAACAACAGGCTAAAATGCATCAACTAAATAACTCGTTATAACAACAGGCTAAAATGCATCAACTAAATAACTCGTTATAACAACAGGCTAAAATGCATCAACTAAATAACTCGTTATAACAACAGGCTAAAATGCATCAACTAAATAACTCGTTATAACAACAGGCTAAAATGCATCAACTAAATAACTCGTTATAACAACAGGCTAAAATGCATCAACTAAATAACTCGTTATAACAACAGGCTAAAATGCATCAACTAAATAACTCGTTATAACAACAGGCTAAAATGCATCAACTAAATAACTCGTTATAACAACAGGCTAAAATGCATCAACTAAATAACTCGTTATAACAACAGGCTAAAATGCATCAACTAAATAACTCGTTATAACAACAGGCTAAAATGCATCAACTAAATAACTCGTTATAACAACAGGCTAAAATGCATCAACTAAATAACTCGTTATAACAACAGGCTAAAATGCATCAACTAAATAACTCGTTATAACAACAGGCTAAAATGCATCAACTAAATAACTCGTTATAACAACAGGCTAAAATGCATCAACTAAATAACTCGTTATAACAACAGGCTAAAATGCATCAACTAAATAACTCGTTATAACAACAGGCTAAAATGCATCAACTAAATAACTCGTTATAACAACAGGCTAAAATGCATCAACTAAATAACTCGTTATAACAACAGGCTAAAATGCACTAATAGAGTAAAACTCATTTGCAGAGCCAATGTATATAACTTAAATCCTTTTCCATTTTGGTTCGGCCATTTAATAACAGACTATAGTCCAGGTATTGTATGTCAAATAGTAGGTACATTAAATAATGTTAAAAAATGTAAACAAATAATTGGAGATTATTGACCCCACCAAGTAATAATCAAGCGCAGAAAGTAGATTTAAGACCACTTTTTGAATGTGCTCATGCAAACCACCATCAAAATTCTTATAAAGGTAATAATAAACTCTTAAATAGACAAATGAAAGGGGCACCAATATATATATATATATATATATATATATATAAAATAAAATAAATAAACAAACAAAATGGTGTAAAATTCCAAAAAATGGTGAAAATGGTATTTGAAATTTAGAGTTGTGTTTGGACATAAATTTCTGTTTGGGTTGTTTTTGAAGTTTTGTGAGTGAAACTTTGAAAAAATCATTTTGGAGTTTTTCAAATTCTCGAAAATTTCCAAAATGTATCTTTAAAGTGAAATTGAAAATTTTATGAACAAAAATTAATTTCGAAAAGAAGTGAAATTTTTGAATGTCCAAACGGGCTCTTAATAGCTGTCTCTATTTATTTGCAAAGCAATCTCCAAAACTGGTCTGTAACATGTGCAAGAAGTGGAAGACACACTGCATAAGATATGGTGCTCAGTTCCAAATAACAGATTAGAAAGATAAAAGCCAGATAATACAAGTAATTTTTTCTGTACAAAATTAAAATAAGCAAATCCCACCCAAAAAAAATAAAAAGAGTACGGAAATCAAAAGGGGTTACCTTGCTGTCATGCATATAATATATAGTTAAGTATTTACCGATTTAACTTATAAAAAATTACTGTATAAGTCATAAGTATATAATTTTTCTCATTTTGTGGATAGTTAAATGCATTTAGTTTACTGGACGATAGTGTAAAAAAATTCTTTTGCGCCGTTAGGGATCGTTTGGTTGGGAAACAATGTGTCCGGGATTAATTATCCGGATATTAGTTATCTCGGATTATTATCCCACCCTCCTATAGGGATAAAATAACAATACAATTCCGAAATAACTAATCCCGAGATTAGTATATAGTGATATTATCCCAACCAAACTGGGATATACTCATCTCAATTTATATTAATTATACCTTATTCATTATACCAAACGAGTCTTCGGGGTTGTCATTTTTAGTACAACGTACCAAATAATGGATAAAAAATAATACCAGGATAACTAATCTTGACATAATTTATCCCGGCATAAGCCTTATCCAAACCATACGAGACCTTAGTATATAGAAGTTCAACTAGAGAGAGAAAATACACAGAGAGAGACGCAAAAAAGTGAGTAAATCCCTGGAATTGTATGGAGAAGAAGAAATTATCAAGAACGGAAGAAACCCAAGCAACAAAACCCAGTGCATTTGCCAAAATAAAACAAGAATATAATAAACCATTTACGTACCTTACACCTTTTCCTTGATCTTGAAATGTATCAGGTTTTGATCCCAACTTCATGAACTTCATATTGTTTCTCCTCAACAAAATAAAACAAAAAATCTCCAACTTTAGACACAACTGAACTAACTAATCCTACAAAATTCTAAAAGGTTTCATTTTTATTTTTATGAAGAAGAATATTTGGAGAGAAGAAGCATATTCTTAACTCCAAAACAAGCAGAAAAAAACAAACTGATCACTAACAGACCATAATCTTGATTTTGTTCCCACGCAACTACCTCGACCCTTGAGCCTAAACAATTAACACTAGTACTTCAATTCCCATGATAATCACATTCATGATTTTGATACTCCACCATAAAAATTAAACCAACCCCACATGCAGAAAAATTGGTTGAGTCTTAAATTTGTAGCCGCCTTTGAATTAACTTCCCTCCCCTATCTCAGTTACTCACTCTACAACCATAGACACAAATCTCAAAGATCTCTCTCTGTGTATAGATAGAGTATATACTTGGTGGTGGTGGGGGGGGGGGGGGGGGGG
>ML268592.1:167340-187148 GCA_005239495.1 Nicotiana undulata
TGGGGGGGGGGGGGAGGTAGAGTGTGTGTGTGGAGTCTCTGTGTGTTTATACTGAATACACTGATGAAGTTGTCGTCCAATCTTTGAAATGTTTGCAGGAAAAAAGAGAAAATATGAGAGAGAAAAGTGTCAGAAGAGAGAAAGTAAAAGTGTCTCTGTTTGTAGATTAGTAGTAGTAGGGGACTGTGTTGACACAAACCAGCCTGGTTGGGGAGAATGCTGTGGTAATCCTTTCTTTCTTTTTTTGTTTTTTGTTTACAAGGATACCTTTGTATGTTATGTCCTTTTATCATTTTAAATTTTAAAAAAATGATCTTTTAGATTTTTTATGTGAAAAAAAGGATTTCTTGCATGTAAAGGTAAATTTCTCATATTAAATGAGAGATAGGGTCACAAAATTAAAAATAAATTTGTAAAAAGCCAAAAAATCAATTGACCCGACCTTTGTACACTTTACACCGGGATTAGTAATTCTGATGTTATTTCTTATTAATTGTTTGATAGTATATTGTATTAATTTCTGAATTATTATTTTATTCCTTTATCCTTAAATAATTTATCATGAGATTATTATCTGGCAGATGGAGTTTAAGTTATACCGAGCCTATTTGTAATCTTGGGATAATTCCAACCAACAATTGATAGGGTGACATTTATTAAAAAAATAAAAAAAGAAAAAGAAAAATGGGGTGATACTAAATTTTTATCTTATGATTATTTTTGCTTATTCATCATACCATTGGTTGCTGACTAGAGTTATGCAAGTATTAATAGTATAGGAATTAGTTATGCAAGAAGAATTAACCCTAGCAGCAGCCAGCAACTCATCCAACCACCTAAACTAAAAATAGTCAATGGAGATATAATATATGCATAATTTATGTATTATCTATGTATAAACATTACATAATTCATATATATGGCTAGAAAAAGTAAACAGTAAATATGGTTGGCTATATGTGTAAAGATCCCTTTTAATTATGCAGGGATTAGTAATGTAAGGTTTAGTTATGCATGAATTAGTTAGGAGGAGATTAGTTATACAGAAATTAGTTATGCGGGATTAATTATGCAGGAATTAGCCATGTGATTATGTAAGGATTAGTAATACTGAAATATAATGTGAGTATCATTTATTAGTAGTCTATATTAATCTATTATACTTGTTAGAAATTTTAAATATATTTTTTAAAATAAAAAAATATAAAAATCTATCCAACTAAATGTCGAGGATGTCAATGTTGAAGAAGTAACACTAGAGTCAACCAGGTACGTTGAAGATACAAATTTAGTTGACTCTAGTGTGGTTGGTGTTGAGGAGGTTAAAAATCATGAAGTTCATGTATTTGAGCACGTTGGACCTCATTCCAAACACTTCTCTACATTATGTTCAGATGGTGAAATGGAAACTGATCTGTATGAGACAATGCAAGAGTCAAAGGAAGAGGTAGATGAGCCCTATATTCTGAAATTTTCAAGGCCGTCTGGGCAAAGTGACAATCCTCAGTTGAAAGCCAAAAAGTTCCTAAAGTATCATTTAATTTTTGTCTTGCAACAATTTGTATCACCCAAAGAACATGATCATAGAGCAGAATCAAAACTTGGGGTCCAATTCATAAGTTCAAAGTGGAGGCAGAAAGTGATTCACGTCGTGGCGCGACGTTAAATCAAGCGCTTGTTGGGAGGCAACTCAGCTTTACTGCTTTCTTTTATTTTTTGTTTTATTTTTTATTATATTATTTTTGTAGTGTCGTTTTTTTATTTTCTAGGAGCATGGAAAGCAAAGCTATTGGAAGGATGCAACAACAAACCATTAGTTGGAACTAAGTGTGAGGTACCCGCACGAAGGACCAGGCATGTGAGAAGTCTGAGTACCCCATGAGATTCTAGTGCTTCGGCCTACCAAGGAGTTTCTTTTACCCTCTTGTATGTATGGGTGTGCATTGGGGACAATGCAAAATTTTAAGTATAAGGTGAGGAGATTGTCTGGATGACTTTCTATGCTATTTTAGTTGTGTTGATTTAATTGAATAATTTTTTTTAAAAATAGAAAAGATTGAACTTTTCCCGACGATGGATCAATTAGACAATTTTCTTGAGGGATTTAAGTCTAAAGAAAAAAAAAGATTTTTTTGTTAGGTAGTGTAGCAATTCCCCTTTGGTTTTTCTTTGGGTCGCGGTTCTTTTTCAAGGGTTTTATTTGAACTAGGTGTAGTTAGTTGTTTTTTAGGAATATGAGCTATTATGTTGTGTTTTGAAATGAAGCAATATCTCTTGACTTTGTTATGCCTTGAGAATAGTGAGTACTTTGGTTGTGACGCTTAGGCTCAGTTTTTGACTCTTGTATAAGTACCTTAAATTGTGTGATTTTAAATTTTCTTAACTGCTTTGACTAGAGTGTCTTGATGAATCCAATCCTGAGTGAGTTAAGTGTCATGTGCGTGTGAGGTTTGTGTATTATTCTTTGCATTGCATTTGATGCCTAGAACTTGCCCCGTGTGTTTGCAAGCGAAATAGTAGTTTTGTTCAGTTTTGGAAGTGATATAGGCGTTTCTTTGTTGAGCCAGGTATGTATATTTTACCCGCCTAATTGTTATGTATCGTAGTTAACCCATTTGAGCCTGTGATCCTGTTTCTTTGGCAACCACATTACAAGCCTTACCCATTTTTTTGAATTAACCATCTATTTGAACCTTCTAACCTCTCATAAGCACTTGAATTGTTATGAACTGTGTAAAAATTAAAGTGTGGGGTAGTTAGTTTGACTTTTGAGTGGAACTAATAAAATAAGGAGAAAGGTGCACTATTTTGAAAAAGTAAGAGCCACTTGAATTCAGAAAAAAAAAAAGAGGAAAAAAGAGTTGTATTGTTGTGGAAAAAAAACTATTCCTTGATAAGTAGTGGATCTTGATGTAATTGTGCTTAAAGAAGTATGTGGTAATATACATTGATGTGAAGGCGGAGTATGGTTTGACATAAGTATGAGGTTTGAATGTTAAAGTATATGTATTAAAGTGCTTATAGAGGTGTAGCCACTCTTATATCTAAATATATCCTACCCGTCCCGCATCCTACATTACAACCAAATAAAGTCCTACTTGATCCTAGATTGAATGAGCTCGATTAGTAGAGTATTACATTACAGGAAAGCCTATGGTGCATCTTTTATGGCATATGAATATTATTTATGAGAGTGAGTGAATTCTTTCTATCTTAAGTTCCTAAGTGTTCTTAAAATTTATTGTGTGGAACTACTCTCTTTTGTTGTGTGAGAGCACTTAGATTCATGAAGGAAAGGTAATGTCAGTGACCTCTATGTTAGAGTAAGTGGGTGAGTTGTAAATAAATGCGCGGTACTTGTGAGTCAAATCTTGAGGTGAAGGTGTTACACCTTTGTGCTTAGTCTATTTTAAGTATTCTTGGTGTGATGAGTCAGGAGAATTGTTTAAAAAGTCATGTCTATATAAAGTGTAGTTTGATTACTCGAGGGCGAGTAATGGTTTTAGTGTGGGGTGTTGATGATAGGCTATAATTGCGTATTTTAATCGCTTATTACACTCTAATTTACTGCACTTTAATTGAGTTTGAGCTTTAATCGCTAGTAGTTTGCACTAATTATGTGTTTTATGCTTTGTAGGAGTGATTCCGAGCTATGTAGATGTTATGGAATGAATTCAAGTGATTTGGAGCTTTGAAGTCTGAGTAAAACCCCAAGGAATTAAGCCGGAATCATGTTCGGGGATCAAATTTGATAGTTAAGAACAAACGAAGAATCAAGTAGGCATATTGCGCATTGTCTAGTAAAATAGACATAACTTTTTGCTCCAAACTCCATTTGGGCTATATAATATATGGTTGGAAAGCTAACTCAAATAGTTACAATTTAATGTTTTACATTTTTTCAAATCCAAAGTAAAAAATGCGGTCGAAATTGTGATTGCGGAGACGCGAACTGAGGCAGTGCACTGTGAAAATACCGCGCCCGGACCGCGGTTGGGACCGCGACCACGATCGGGCTGCCAGAAAACTGCCCTTTTTCACGTAGGAGAAAGTATAATTATTTGGTCTCGCCCCTACTTGGTGTATATACATGGAAAAACGATATTTTGAGGAGGTGAGACCGACTTTTGACACAAATTCGACCTAAGGAGGCAGAGACACAATAGGAGCAAGGCGGAGAATTCTTCTACGAGTTTTTCCTTCCTCTTCCTATTTTTCATTGTTGGTTATGATTTTTAGTATTGTATTTTTACATACTATTATGAATAGCTAATTTGTTATCTAGGGTTTTGATGGAACCTTTTGTAGGATAAATTCTTGTTATGTTTTTATATAATTGAGCCGAAGTTTTTATCTCTATTTGTTCAAGGACATGATTGTTGTAGTTAATTGAAGGGCCCTTAATTAGCTGTGCCTATTTAGTATGTATTACTCCGGAGAGAGTGCATATTTAGGTCGTTGTTGAACAACATCACTCCTGACGTATATGAGGGATCAATAACGAAGGGTTTAAAGGTGGGATTAGGGATAACGACACCTTGGGTGCGATCTAAGTGAGCTGTAAATAAAGCCAGCTAGCGTAATTCGGGAGAACATGTCTAGTAAATTGTGGTAGTTACTCGGGAGAGAATTATGGGGGATCCCCGTTGGCAACAACCACGGTAGTAGTTGCGGAACTACTGGGTCGGGAGAGGACAACCTCTTGTTCCTGCTCCTCATTCTTCGCTTCAGGGACGGAGGTCCTACGGTAGGTAACAACAGGCACAAGCAAGTTGACCGAAGGGGACCAACGCTTCTACTCCTCCACCGAGTAAATTGTGGTAGTTACTCTGGAGAGAATTACAACACGCAGAGCGCTCATGATCGGTAGAGAATACTTAGGCGAAATTATAGAAGACATAGCGGGAAGGATTCCGACAATTGAGGAGATCATAACTCTAGATCTCCTTAATCTTTCTCCTACCCGTAGTATCTTTAGCGTTAATTTACTATTTTAATTTGTTAGTTAGTTAGTTAAATACAAGAATCTTAATATCTATAAGTTAGGAGTTGTTCAAACTTGTATTCTTGGTGATAGTGAACAACTGTAGCTAAACCTTAGTTCTCTGTGGGATTCGACTCCGGACTTGTAAACCGGATTATTTTTGCAATGACCGCTTAGTCATTTTTATAAGGCATAGTTGGGCGTGATCAGAGACTATTTTATTAACTCATCATGTCATTTTCATATAGGGTTTAGAGTTTTAACATACTCTTTTAGGAAAATTGTTTAAGAATAATTGTAAGCGGTATTTGATTAAATTAGTTTTATTACTTTCTTAAATGAGTAATTAATTATTTTATATATTCTTTAATAGTAAGTTGGAATATAAAAAAACTCTCCCTGATCCTATTTGCTAGATATATTTATGAAAAATAATTGTTCCAAATACTTGTTATTTTAAAACGTTAATAAAGAATTAGTGAATTCGTATTTATTTTTTTTTAAAAAAAATTACCCTTAGCGCATTTATTGGAGAGATACTAATATAGTGAAAGCTCAAAGAATAAATAAGCGTGATTTAACGGTATAACTTTATCCTTAACGTTTTGTTAAGATGTGCAAAAGGCTAATGTTATAAGTAAATAGTACCACATGGAGTATTTAATGTCTTCTTATTATATTTTTTTATCCCAAGAACGAAACAACCCCTCAAATATACATTTAGAAATCGTCTGGCAGGACCTATAAAAATAGTGCTTAATAGAATGTATTAGTAATACTAAGATTAGTTATGCTGATATTAATTATACAGAAATTATTTTTTATCTAATATTTGATTTTGTATATTAAAGCATTGCATAATTTCTAAAAAAATGATTGTTTACAAAAATATCACCCATATTCTTTTAACTTTTTACACTATTTCTATTACAATAGTTTATTACTCTCCACATTCTTTACTCCCTAAAGCCAAATATTTTTACGGGGGAGAAAAATTAAAAGAGAAAACAATTAAAAAAATATTAATTTCTATGACATATAATACAAAATACTAATTATTAAAAGATGGGTATATTTTTAACAAATAAGGAAAACTATAATTTATTCTTTGAACGAATTCAAAATCAAATTTAATATTAAATATGACAGTATTTAGATTATAGTAGAATGCTAGAGGAAAAATTAATTAAAATATTACAATATAAAAATATATAAAATATGGCGGAAAGTATTTGAAATAGATTGTGGGATTTGAGGGGTAATTATGTCTTTAATCATATTTATGCAAGTATTCAAAAAATCCTTACATTGCTATACCAGAGTTTACTATGTATTAGTTATACATAAGATAATTTCAAATAGGATGTATAACTAATACGTATAACTAATACAAGTATCAGTGATACATAGGTTGAAAAAATATATAAAAAAAATAAGAGATTAATAATGCACAAAGCTAATGCTTGCATTGTTTTTTAATACTTCTTACCAAATGACCCCTTAGCAGGGTTGTTAAGCTAGCGTTTGGCCATAGATTCTCAAATTTGTTTTGAAAAATCTGTTTTGGGTGAAGTTTGGGTTGAAGATGAAAATGTGTTTGGACATACTTTTTCAAAACATAGTTCCTAAATTTATTTTGGGAAAACTGTTGGGATATATACTATTAACCATGGGTTTGGTTGGGATATAGTATTTATTATGGAATAATTGTTTATTCAATCTTAATAAAGTTTTAAATAGATCATATATTAGTCTGTGTCATTTGCTTATATAGATGATTTAGTGTATAGAGTTTAGCTTATACACAGAACATTAGATCATCGGTTCTTATAAGTATAAAGTTTTAGTTCACAATCTAATGCCGGAATTGGACAAACCATCATGGATGATTGTAGCACAAAATTAAATATAATTTATATTGATTATAGGAATGATTTAATTCTAACTTCTTGTGCTAATGCATTTTGTATGTATTGAACGGACCAAGTAGAGATAACTATTTTATACCGACTTAATAAAATAAACTCTCTAGCCATTAAATGTACTTATACTCTTAATCTTGATATAATTATTATTAGTTGTGTATATTATTATTGTTTTGATTTATTAAAAGGCGAGATTCTTTCGTGGGCCAATATGCCTGGTAAATTGGATAATAATAATGTATATTGGCAAAGTAATAGTTAGTTGATGGAATCTATGTCTCGATTTAGAGATTGATGATACACCTTTATGAAAGCTTATAAGTTTTCATTTGTAAACCCGGCCGGTGGATTTTGTATCCGACACATGAAATAAGTTAAGCGAAAATCTAAAGGAAATAATCAATAAATTAAATCGTCAGTAATTTAATTTAATTGATTAGTATCTGAATCTTAACATGAGGAGTTAAATAAGATTTAATGGATGAATTTCGAAATTGAATAAGGAGTGCAATTATGAATTTTTAGTGGAATAATTCGTAATTAATTATGGTGGATATTAATTACGAAAATTACAAATTAATTTCATAATTGGAAGCCTTGTTAATTAAATTCTATGGTCCCTACTGTGCCTAAATAATAGGAAATAAAGAATCCTTTTTCTGGTGGAAAAGAAAACCCAACAAGTTATGGAAAAGAGTTTTAACCCTTAAAACTTGTGCTATAAATACATAAGGTTTTCCACTTAGAGAAGATTAGACTTGGTGGCCGAAATTTTCTGCCATGGTGGCAGAAAATTTCAGCATATTTTCCTAAAAATTTTGCCCACACGAAATTGCTATTTTCGGGTATTATTTGGGTAACACAATAGAAGACTGTGGAACGTTCGAGCATCATGGTTGTACGGGTAGTGGAGATTCCATTGAGAAGTTATGGAATTGAAGGCTCACGCGAAAGAAGAGATATGTTCACGCTTCAAGAGGTAACCCGTGAAACTCCGTTTATGTTAGTTGTTTAGATTACATGTGATTTTGATACTGAGATGGCTTCCGATGCGTATAATAATCCATCAAAAACATGTGTATGATGGGAGATTTGGCCCAAAACCAACTATTGAGATTTGAATATCAAATAACACATATATTGGGTGTGTAAATTGCAAAAACTGGTTGTGGATAACTTTTCGAGAAGCTTTATGCCGTTAATGCACGCCCGGCTGAAAAGGACAACTATACCACTACAGTTGTGAAAAAGCAAAGTTAATTACTACTACCACCGTACCACGTAAAAGAAGCGCTTTAGTTAACCAATAAATAAATAAATAAATAAATAAATAAATAAATATATATATATATATATATATATATATATATATATAATCATTTTTCCCAAAACAATTTTTATTAAAAATTGTAAGCTTCTAAAAACCGTTAAGGAAAAGACATTGAATAAATCGAGTGTTATTTATAATAAGTACACTTTCCTAATTAAGTGAAGAAAAAAGGAATTGATATTTCTCATTAATATAGTAGAAAAAATAATCTAAAACAAGTGTTCGCCTGCTCGATTTTGATAGTAGTATACTTCAAAATAAAAAAATAATATATATATATATATATATATATATATATATATATATATATTTTTAATACCTTGTTTGGTATATTTTTTCGATTTATGTATAACTAATATATACTTGGCATTATCCTATGCATAAGTAATGCATAGAAAACCATGACATTAATAATAGCATTTAATGCATGCATTAGCATGGTTAAAGACAAAATTGTCCTTGAAGTTCCATAAAGCTAGAGAAAATGGAGGGCATTTTTGTAAGCAACTATTTGTCTTACAAATTATGCTATGCATCATAATTTTAATACACCACAAAATAGTAAATAAGATATAATATTTGTATAACTAATGCTTGTATTACTAACCCATACATTACTAATACACCTTGTTCCGCATTATTCTTATACATCCTACGAAATCACAATTAGGTCGAGACGGCAGAAGATAAAGCAATTTTGAATGAATTGAATGACCAGAAATAACCTTGATGAAATTATCAAATTCAGTCTCACGGTTATCTTGTTTCTTTTTAGTATAAATGGCGGCGTGGACTTTTTATTCATATCCAAGATTCAGAGTTGCAACACTAAGTATTTGTTGTATATTGTTACCGGTCTTAAGGGTTTAGGGTTTTATGTTGTTTGAGCTCGTTTGGGCACACAATTTTTTTTTTCTTTTCCAAAACAATATTTGGTTATACCATCCTTACCAAAATTTTCAACTTCACTTGAAAATTCATTTTTAAATTTTAAAAACTGGTTCTCATTAGTTTTTTTAATTGAAAATGGAAATTTGCTAGTTTTTAGTTTTATAAATTTTACCTATACTTTTAAAATTTATAAAATAACCCAGCAATTATTAAAGAATAACTTGTTCATATTCATGTTGTTTTTGGCTTAAATTTCTTCTGTGTATTAGTAGAATCGGAAAATATGATACTGATTTTGCATCTTCTGTATGTTGCAGTAAAGCAAAATATGAGTTAAACAATAGCATTTTGATTGTTTATCAAGTAGGATAATCAAATTGGGGTAGTTTTAATATTTTTTACAAGTTGTGGGGGTACAAATCATGTTTCATGATTTTGAAAAAAAGACATCCAAATACGTTGCAAATATTATAACCAAACACAACTTCATCTTCAATTGAAACTTTAATGAAATTTCAAATTTCAAATTTTCTTTTGGAATGTATGTCCAAACGCCTACTTAGTCTTGGTTGGGTAAGGTGTGTTCACTTTGGGGAAAGTTTGAATATTTGGACAGAATTAGGGGTTTTTTGCTTGCTGAATTGCAGTGGCTAGACAAGAATTTTGGGGGTGAATCCATCTTCAGATCTAAAGTGGACCTTCTTGTTAGCTTTACAGAGAGGCGTCTAGCATCTGCAGTACCGTCTAAATACTATCAATATGTAAGTTGCGCTTATATCAGTTGCTCTTCTGTCTATCGTTACAATTTGCTTTGCTTAGTTTCCATTCACGTTATATGTTAGTACGTATCTTCATTCCTGTTTTCAATTCTTTGCAAATTGAATAGGGGCGGCTCAACGATGTTGGTAGCCTAAAGCCAAACCTCAATCAGAGGCCTTAAATTTATGTAAGAAAATTTAATATATATTTTTTATAATGATTGTATACCGTCCATCTTGTACGTATTTTGATCATTCATTCATTCATTTACCACTAGCTTTTATCTTGCAAAATATTTGGTAATTCTACTCACTAAGACCTGCATAATATTTTATAAGAAACAATAATGACGATTAAGATAAAGTAATATTTTTATAAATTCTCATAATCTAATAATCTCAATTTTGTACCGTAGATAGATGTCAATATAATTTCATACATTTAAAATTATTAAAGTCTATTTCGAAAAAACAAATGCATAATCCATCCTTTATAAGAAATAATAAACTCTAAAAGATACTACAAGGGACTTCATTTTTAATTATCAAAGTCGTCATCAAATTAATTATTTTCCTATATTACATATACATTAACTTAAGTTATTCATTTGAATAACCTCTATCACATTCCAAACAAAAGAATATAAAATTTAACTAGAATCTTTTATTAATAATTTTATAATATGTAATAGTACTATACAATTTAAAAATTTTGGAGCCTTCAATTCTAGGGGAGCTAAAGCAATTGCTTTAATGACTTCCCCTGAGCACTGCACTTTTGAACAATGAAGCAAGCACTAGAACAAATTAAAGGAAGAACTACTGGATTGGATCAAACTCTTTTACATGATTAACACAATTAGTTATTATTTAAGAATTTATAATTTTTTTGTTAATCTTTGTATTATAATGCAAACACTATTTATCATTTTTAAAAAGTTATTCACTAATATGACGAACGCACGTAACACATGTACACTAAGACTAGTCCTTAAATAATTGTTTGACTGTTTAATGATAAAATTTAGTGACTACACGTGAAATTAACTAGTTTGCATACAAGAAATGGATCCACTTAACTGGTGAAAATGCAACTTATTGCCAAAAGGATTCAATATTTTCTTTGCTTTTATTTTAAGAAGTGATTACCTAGAGGAAAGAATGGAAAAGACAGATTCTTTTAATTTGAGACATATGATTTATTTTCTTAAACTATTTTTGAATTTCGTATCCTCATTCTGAAATTATTTTTCGTCCTACCAAAAACATAATCTTGAAATAATGAGGTACGGGGGATGCATCACATCAGAGACAGCAAGACACTAAGGAATCGTTTGGTAAGATGTATAAGGGGAAAATAATATACGTATTCGCTTTGGTATTATTACTCATTTATTTGATAGTGTTTTTTAACCTATATATAACTAATATATATCACACTATGGCATTAATAATACCATGATATTTAATGCATGATAAGTGTGTATACGCCCCCAATCAAATAGTGGATTAATATAATTTCATCATAATTAATTCTTATATTACTAATCTCAGCCTTACTAATATGCCACATTCAATACTATTCTTATATACCCTGGCCAACGACCCCTGAGTTCATTAGCATAAGTCAATTTTAATCCTTTAATGTGATTGTCTGTTTCTGAACCAAAGGCAAAAATTGGATAAAACGCTTCTTATCCACTTTCTTTTACTTTTTTAAGAAAAGAAAATTCTTTTTTATGTGGAAATGTTTGGAGGCTAAAGGTATATTTGTTGCCTACATTAGGTTGATCAAGGACATATATAATGGAGTAAAGACCCGAGTGAAGATAGTGGGTGGGGACTCGAACCATTTTTCGGTGATGATGGGGTTGCATCAGGGGTCAGCACTCAACCCTTTTTTGTTTTCTCTGGGGATGGATATACTGACGCGCCACATCCAAGGGGAGGTGTCGTGGTGCATATTATTTGCAGATGATATTGTATTAATTGACAAGACGCGAGATGGTGTGAACGTGCAGTCAAAGGTATGGAGGCAGGACCTGGAATCTAAAGGTTTCAAGTTGAGCTGGTCCAAGACAGAATACTTGGAGCGTAAGTTCAGTGGCAAAAATCAAGGAGGGGAAGGGGAGGTGATGCTGGACTCGCAGGTCATCCCTAGGAGAGGGAGTTTTAAGTACCTTGGGTTTATTATTCAGGGGGATGGGGAGATTGATGAAGATGTCACACATCATATTGGGGCGGGATGAATGAAATGGAGACTCGCTTCCGGTGTTTTGTGTGACAAAAAGGTGCCACTGAAACTTAAGGGTAAGTTCTACAGAGTGGTAGTCAGACCAAGAATGTTGTACAGGGCTGAGTGTTGACCAATCAAGATCGCTCATGTCCAAAAGATGAAGGTAGCAGAGATGATGATGTTGAGATGGATGTGAGGGCACACAAGGTTAGATAGGATCAGAAATGTGGTTATTCCGGACAAGGTACATGTGGCCCCTATTGAGGACAAGATGCGTGGAGCGCGACTTAGGTGGTTTGGTCATGTGAGGAGGAGGAGCACATAAGTCCCGATGAGGAGGTGTGAGAGGTTGACATTAGAGGGCCTACGAAGAGGTAAAGGTAAGCCAAAGAAGAGGTGGGAAGAGGTGATTAGGCAAGACATGACGCAGCTTCAGCTGACCGAGGACACGACCCTTGATAGGAAGGTATGTAGGTCGAGGATTAGGGTAGTAGAGTAGGTAGTCTAGAGTGTTCATAACAGTAGTATTGGCACGCAGTCTCGCTTTCTGTTGGTATTAGGTTTTATGACTAACTGTTGTTCTTCCATTGTTGATCGCCTTACTATCTGGTTATTTTTATTCTTCTTTTATATGGCTTCTTGGTACTGTCCCTTCTTGTCTATGATTTCATTAAGGTGGTGCTTATGCTTTCCTAAGTCCAGGTCTATTGGAAATAACCTCTTTATTCTCATATGATGTAAGGTTCGTGTACACACTATCCTTTCTAAATATCACGGTATGAGATATTATTGGATATGTTGTTATTTTTCATTTCTTCCTTTTATTTCTTGAAATCATACTCCGAGGACCTTGAAATTTGGACCAGAATTCGTGCACACAAAAGGACATTTGTCTTGGCAAGTCGTTTTCCTCATCTATGACTTTTCAGTAATGTTAGCGTGGTTTCAGTTGATATTTTCTTTCTTTGTATCAAAGCAAAAGTAATTACCGGTCTTATGCTTTTTCTTTTTCAATTTACTTAAAACAAGAGAGTTGGGAATAAAAGAAGAAGAAATATAAATATAAAAAAGAAATGAAAAGGTTTTTTGAAATAAAATTGACACAGAGCAAGCAAGGATTGATGCGTACGATCGAGCACTTTCTTTTTTAAAACTAAAATTGATCGAGAAAAGAGTAATAATATTACTCAAAAGTTATTTGGAAGGGCACGATACGACCCCCTGAAAACTTTAAGGTCGTAATAGAAAAACCGGGATAAGTATGAGCCAATCTGATATTTAGCTTAAAGTGTATATATTTCTATGTATATATCGCCTCATATATCACTTTTGTTTTGTGAGTTTTAGATGTTAAATGTGATGATTTATATTAATTTAAAGTGTTTTTATGTGTAGGAATGATTCGGTCAATTGGGAGCGAAACATGCGAAATTAGAGCCAAAACGGACGAAACCGGGAAAATTGCGGAATTAGGTGCCACAGGCAGCGCCCAGCACCACCTGTGGCGCTGTGGGCAGTACCTAAATTAGGAGTAGCGCCCTGGTGGGCGCCGGGAGCTACCCAGGGCGCCGGTGACGGGATTTTCTCCTATTTTTCCCGGGACTAGGTTAATTCGACCCTAGACCTACCCAACACGTATAAAAGCAAATCTAAACTCAATTTTGAGAGGGGAGGCGCCACTTTGGAGGAAAAACACACACGAAATTGTTAGGAAGCGAAGGATTCTTAGTTTTCTTCATATTTTACTAGTATTTACAATTAATTCAACACTTATGCAATTGATTGATTTTAGCATGAGTGGCTAAACACCCATTGTTCTGGGATTGTGATTTAGCCATGAATATTGTTGTTTGACATTACCTTAACCTTGATTATTGTTCACTCAATATATGGTTATTTCTTCAATTCTGTGTTTAATTGCTTAATTGACTGGCCAACAGTTAGGTTCTATATACTATCTATGTTATGCTTGGGAAAGCCGTGTATAGATTAGAGAAGAGTTGAAGAGAGCGTGATCTTAACCCTTCAGGGGAGCGGATTTGTGGTTAGGATAGGAATATACATAGTCACCGTGCTTAATTAAATATTGTAATCTTAATGCGTTCTGATAGATTAATTTCATAGGAATATAGGCGTTAATCTATTGAGAATAGACGAGTAGTGCTTTGGGAGAAAGCTATGAGAGCAATTATCGATTAATTAGCAACCATGAGTGAATTATATGAAAGGGAGAGTTAATTAGAGCACAATACGAATTGTGAATCGATCACAACCTTGGATTTTTGTCTTGGCTTGTACGACCACGTATACTTGCGTGTGCTTTTGGGAGCAACAAGTTTTTGGCGCCGTTGCCGGGGACTTAGAAATTAACTATTTTAATAGATTAGATTTTTACTTTTTATCTATTTAAATTTTTAATTTTAGTTTAGTATAGTTAGTATTATAATTTATTTTTACATGGCATCTTTGAATGAAAAGTGGTGGGATAGTAAGTATTCTTGTTTTTGTGATCCTTGTCCATACTGTAAAGGACCCCACTTGTGGCAATATTGTAAAAGTATTTCGAATACCGAGTTGTGTGCACCGTCTCAATCATGTACTATTTGTGAGGGTAATTGGAATAATTGTCCTAAGTGTTGTTATCCTACTCCAATCCCTTCTTATGTTGATTCTAATAATTCTTGTGAGTTTGACAGGGGTAACGAATTGGATGATGTTGATCATGATGTTCGAATTCTTGATATGCACATGAAATTATTAGAGGAATATGGAGGTTTTCGTGAGAAAATTACGAATGAGATACAACACTTTATAGAGGGAAGAGCTGAATTGAGACAAGAGATCGACCAATTTGGAAGTTTTATTCGCGACTTGGAGGCTCAATTGAGTGCAAAGGTTGATGCATAAAATGCCCAACAATTTTAGTGATAAGTTGTGTGAAGCTGAAAAAGATCTTCTAGACCAAATTGAGGAGCTAAATCGAGAATACCAAGCATTAGACCATGTTCTTGTTGATGATGTTGAGGTTGAGGAAGTGTATATAATTGAGGATGTAAAAAATAATGTAGTTTTGGATTTGGGGCGCATTGGACCTCATTCTAACCATTTTTCAACATTGTGTTTGGTTGGTGACATGGGAATTGATCCAGTCGAGCATGTGGAGGAGTCAATAGATGAGAAACAAAGTGCTTATATTCTGAAATTTGTGATGCCAAAGAGACAAAATGACATCCCTCACTTAAAGGACAAGAAGTGCAAGATGCGATACCTAATGTTTGGTTCCTTTCTACTTACACCATTGCCCCAGAAACGTGACAGAAAATTTGATGCAAAATTGGGGGCGCAATTTATATCCTCAAAGTGGAAAGAAAATTGGTGAAGTGATGCGTCGTGCCACGACTATAAATAAGGCGCTTGTTGGGAGGCAACCCAATTCTAATTTTTTTTTATTTTTTTTTCTTTTTATTTTTGTTCATTTTTTTGATTGTGTTATTTTTTGTAGTATTATTTTTTGTATTTTGTAGGAGTAGGAGCATGGAGTCAAAGCCAATAGGCATGTGCAAAAGCGAGCATGTGGTTGAAACTAAGTGTGAGATACCCGCACAAAGAATCCTACCCGGGAGAAGTCAGAGTATCCCGTGAGCTGCTAATGCTTCGGCCTTTGGCCTACCAGGGAGTCTCTTTTACCTTCTTATTATTTATAGTGTGCATTGAGGACATTGCACAATTTTAAGTGTGGGGTGAGGAGATTGTCTGGGTGATTTTCTGTGTTATTCTAGCTTAGTTGTAGTATTCTTTCTAATGTAGTGATTTTTGTAAAATAATAATAAAAAAATGAAAATTGAAAAAAAAAATTCATAAAATTTTGGATTTTTCCCAACGATGGTTCTGTTGGACAATTTGCTTGAGGGATAAAGTCCGATTTAAAAATACCAAAAATGCTTTTTTTTTGTTTGTAGGATAGTTAGGTAGTATCCCTTGGTTTTTTTTGGGCAGCGGTTCTTTTCCAAGGATGTAGCTCGAACCGACAGTTTAATATTTTTTTTTGGAGTAGTTAGGAAGAAACTGAGTAAATTAGAAATACCTATTGACATGTTTGGTGCTGGCATATTAGGTTATGACATACATTCTGCTTTCCCTTGTATATGGTTTGGCACGTGAAGCCTAAGTAAAGATAAATAACCTATTTTGTGACGCCTTAGCTCAGTTGTTTGACTTGTATGACACATAGTGTAATATTGCTTAATTTTCTCAATTATGTGTGCTTGCTTGATTTGAGAGTTGAACAAAACCGTCGTAATTAAGTCATGTGCAATGTGTGAGTGAGGTCTTGTGATCTTCTATGCTATCCTGTGTAGTCTAGAACTTGCCCCGTGTGTTAATCGAAGCGAAATTATAGGTTATGCTAATCTAGGAGATGACGTAGGCACTTTCTTTCTTGATGATGGATGTACTTGTCCCACAAAAATAAAAAAAAATTCCATTGCTAGCCCCTTTGAGCCTATAGACCTTTTCTTTGGCACCCACATTACAAACCGTAGCCCTATTTTGTTTTTAAATTGAGATTTTCGCACCTTTACCTCCTAAGGCACTTAGTCGCTAAAAGAAGTAGGGTGAGATATTGGGGATTAGTTTTGAGTGGATCCATGGAAGAGCCCTTTGGTGCACTAAAATTGAAATCGAAAGCCACTAGCCAATGAACTTTCATGTATGGAGTGTGTGTAGGAAAAGAAAAAAAATTGTTGTGAAAAAAGAAGAGAAAATGATAGTGAAAGTATGTGTAAAAAGAGACACATCTCCACTGTTACTTTAATTGTGCTAGTGGAAGTATAGAAGTGCTTAATTGAAAAAGGGCTATGTTGAACATGGGTTGTGGCGAGTGAGTTGGTTGAGAAGAATATGCGTTGAATTGTGAATGTAGTGTATTAAAGTGCTTAGGAGGGTTAGTCACTATTCATAAATATATCCTACCCGTCCCTTAGCCTACATTACAACCGTAAAAGTCCTAATTTATCCTAGATTTGGCTAACTTAAATTAGTAGAGATCTACACTACGGGCAAACTTATGGTACAACCACGAGATGCATATGAATTCTTTGTGAGAGTGAGTGAAATTTTGTTCAATTGTGTGATGCCCTTAAATTATGTTCAAAAGCATATTTGAATGTGTGGACTAGTTATATTCACTCTTTTGTTGTTGGTGAGGGCACATGATCTCATGAGCAATTGGTAATGTTGTAAACTTTCTTGTTGGGTAAGTGCGTGAATTGAGAGGGCTTAGTGGTTACAAGTTGACTCTTGAGGTTGGGTGGTTGCAATTAGGTTGTTGGTGTAGTTGACAGAATTGTTATACTTGGGCATGTTTAAAAAAGGGGAAGAATGTGAATTTTTGTATGTTCATGCTTGATTGCCAGTATCGATCATGGTTAAGGGGTAAAGTGTGTGATTTAAAAGTAAAATGCTCATTTTTAATGAACTTTGTACATGTTGAAGGGTAGTAGTGTGTCCCATTGCTCGAGGACGAGCAAGGGTCTAAGTGTGGGGTTTTGATGTTTAGCTTAAAGTGTATATATTTCTATGTATATCGCCTCATATTTTACTTTTGTTTTGTGAGTTTTAGATGTTAAATGTGATGATTTATATTAATTTGAAGTGATTCAAGATCAATTGGGGGCGAAACACGCGAAATTAGAGCCAAAACAAACGAAACCGGGAAAATTGCGTAATTGGGTGCCACAGGAAGCGCCCGACATCACCCGTGGCGCTGTGGGTAGTACCTAAATTAGGAGTAGCGCCCTGGTGGGCGCCTGGCACTACCCAGGGCGCTGGTGGCGGGATTTTCTTCTATTTTGCCCGGAACTCGGTTAATTCGAACCTAGTCCTATGCAATTAATAATATACTGAGGAAAATAATAACAAGAGTAGATAACTAAGTACACGAAAAAGGGGAACATGCTATGGGAAAGAAATATCAGAAAACGAAAATAACGAAATAAGACAACAGTCCAAATATCCAATTAACAACATGAAATAACAACTTAGAGAAAATAGTGTACGACATTACCCTTCGTGCTTTTACTCTCATCCTCACCAAATAATAAATGCAAGTGCACGGCATCACCCTTCGTGCTTTTAATATCATAACATGGCACGGCGTCACCCATCGTGCTTTTACACTCTCATCCTCACAATAATCGATACACGACATCACCCTTCGCGCTTTACACTCTTTCTCACCAAATCAATGCACGACATCACCCTTCGTGCTTTACACTCTTCCTTACCCAAACAATATCAATAACATAAGTTTGGCAAGGAAAGTCAACAATATGAACCATAGTAATGAATTATAACATCCCAGCAAGGGAACAACAATAGGAATATCACTATCCCGACAAGGGATACAGTCATAACCAATCTTACTCAAGTACATATCTTCACATAAAGTTTCTCAACTGAACCCAATACTCAACTCAACAATGTTCATTACCAAGAATTTCCACCAAAATGAATAACCACAAAGCGAAACTCAAGCTATAGCACAGTAAATATCAATAAAAACCACATAATTCATAATATCCGACTCACGGGCATATTTTACACCAACGCATAGGTACTTGTCACCTCACCTATACGTTGAACATGGTATTCACACATAGCAAATAAGACACAACACCTATTCCCTCAAGCTAAGGTTAGGCCAAACACTTACCTCGATTCCCACGACCAAAATCAAGCCTCAACCACCGCTTTCCCCTTTGAATTTGACTCCAAATCAATTGTATCTAGACATAATCGACTTAATAATATCAATAAACGCTAAACAATTCAATTTCAATGCTTAATTATAGGTTTTCCAACATTCTTTTCAAAAAGTCAAAAATCGACCTCGGGCTCGCTTGGTCAAAACATGAGGTTCGGACCAAAACCAGATCACCTATTCACCCACGAGCCCGAATATGTAATTAGTTTCGAAATCCGACCCAAAACGAGGTCTAAATTTCAATTATTCAAAAAGCCCTAACTCTACCAAATTCCCTAATTTTCTACCCTTAAGAACATGATTTAGGCCTAGAAATCTAATGAGTGTTAATGGAAATTGAAGAAAAAAAAGTCTAAGAATACATACCTATGGTTTTGTAGTGAAATCCCTCTTCACAAAATCGCCCAAGTTCGAGTTTAGGTGAAAGAGTTATGAAATTTTGATAAAATCCCGTAATTGTTCTGTTTTTAGGAGACTGGACGTTTATTCATTGCGTTCGCGTGCCCTTGACCGCGTTCGCGTAGGGTTGGCTTACTTGGCCTATGCGTTCGCAAGCTACATGCCGCATTCGCACAGGGTTATAACTACCCAGCCCCAACCCCTATCTAACTCTATGCGTTCGCGACCCTATGGCCGCGTTCGCGTAGAGTCACAACACTCCCCTCCCCCAGGTCCCCCTTGTGCTACGTGTTCGCGTACATCATTTCCCCCCAAGCTCCGCGTTCGTGACCCAGGCCCTGCATTCGCGTAGGTATAATCCTGCCCCAGCCCAGCTTGTCCATCGCGTTCGCATGGGTTGCACGAGTCGCAGGTATGATTCGCGAGTGTGTGTAGCTTTATGACCCACCCTTATGACTTCGACCGATAGTCTTTTCCGTGTCGATTATATATATATATATATATATATATATATATATATAT
>MDKH01061992.1:0-20432 GCA_005239495.1 Nicotiana undulata
CACATTTCCATTAATACAAATTTGGTCGTCGACCCCGAGAATAGCGTTTGTCGATACATTCGAGCAGCCGGTCAAAGCGCACACGGGAGCGAAGAAGGCGGGATCAGCCTTCGAGTGATATTCGAAATGTTTCAGGCTCAACAAGTTGCAATATCACAACTCCAAAACCAGAACCATGCACCGAGCAGGGCTGAGACCGAGCCATCATGATCATTAAGGCTAGTTACCGCAAAATAAAAATAAAAAAAAAATAAAAAAAAAACTCTCTTCCTTCTGTCCTTCCGATAGGGGCATTGCTTGTTTCTTTGCATCATTGTGTCCTTCACTCTGAGTCAGTCCTTGTCAAAACGAGCAAGAAAAGATTTCAAAATCTGTTACCAGCTTTTCCGTTGCACAAAGTGAATTTGGCCAGCAATTCAAGGTTACAGTCAACATGCATTGAGGATTCATGTAGAAACTTCCCCCCAAAAGACGCTTGTCAGCCTACTTGGCGCAAGCAAAGATAACTGGTGATTCCCTCTGATAGTCAAATTGCTCCAAAAGGCAAGAAGTCATTCAAGATATGAGAAAAGGTCGCCTAAGCAAAGATCTCCTGTTGGATAAGTCTGACTGAGCCACAAATACAAATGGTACTGGGTGTGGAACAATCAGGGTTGATGCAGAGCAAACGTCTCTTGAAACCGACTCAGGCTGATTTAGCGAAAGCCAAGCTGCCCAGAACTCAAGGCCACAAACCGACCACCACTTTTTAAAACTGACAAAATTTGTTTGAAACAGGAACAAAGCAGTGCAAGAAAGCTGGTTCAAAAACAAAACAAAAAAAAAACAAAAAAAAGAAGAAGAAGAGAAGAACCGACAAAGGGAAGTTTCTCAAATTTTTGCCTTTATCTGTGTGCATAAAATGTTGCCTTTGCTCTTCACATTTTTCCTCCTAGGATAAAAAGTCCTAGTCTGATGGATTTTCCTCCCAATAAAAATCCAACTGTACTTGGACAGTCTCTTTCATTGAGGCCAAGATATCCATGCTTCTCTTGAATGCCTCAGCCTCGGCCCATATCTCGTCCACCTGCTTGTCGAGCCGTCCAATCTACTCAAACCTCTACTGGATCTGCATAATCGTGTCATTAGTCGTTATCTCTAACTCATCTTTACTATCATGAAGTATTCAAAATACATGCTCGTCCATTTAAGTGTGCTCGTTCCGAGCTGCAACCAAATCGGCTTGAAGCTCTTCACTGAGGAGCCTATAAGTGTCGCTTTTCTCAGTAAGGCCCCAAACCTCGGCCTTATGCTTGTATTGAACTCTGAGGAAGGATTTGTGGTGCAACACCGAAGCCTGCAAGTAAGGAAGAAGATGTTAAGAATAATCTACAATTCTAAGTATAAAAGAAGCAAGAAAGAGATTCTCGAAGGTTACCTGATTTAGAGCGTGTTGAGTCTCATTGAACAAGCAAGCGGCCCCCACAACGTTCATCACGTCTTGATCCTCTTCTGTCACCAAGCCTCTCAGATAGATGGAAACCCTAACAGGGGAGGAGAAGACTTGGGCATCCTTCGGGACCGTAAGCACTAGATGCCGTTTGCGGCCTGGGTTACCGCTCGGAGCCGGAAATTAGCCCACCAACCTCGAGCTCGATGAGTATCCAGTGGCACCCGGTGATGGTGTTTTCTTCAGCACTGGTAAATCGGTGATATTCTCTGAAGTAGAAGCTTCGATCCCATTAAGAAACCTTGGAGATTGATTTGATGACTATCCAGCATGCTAGCCTCTCGAATGGTATCCGAAATCTGGGGGTACTCCGAATCATCAACCACCCTGAGCTCGACCCCAGGGACCTCTTCCATTATTTGGTAAGACTTGCCTCCAGTTTCTCTTTCCACCGTCTTAGTTGGGGACGGGGCGGCCTTTGCTTTTTCTGTTTAGGGACCTCGGCCAAAGCTCCTTCATCAACTGCCTCCAGTTCGGAGGGCTCTTGTACTGAAGCTGTAGCCCGCGTACGAGCCACTAGCCTGGAGCTGTCTTCTTCTTCTTCTTCTTTGGACTCATCCCTTAATCGGCGGATTGAGTCTCGAGGACATGGCACCGACATTCGCCTTGGGCTTACAAGTTTCCTCGCCGATTTTTTCTTTTTTCAAGCCCAATGGACTCGGAGCTCTTTTTCTCTTTCTCTCCTTGGCCGACTTTGGAGCTGATGGATGGGGAAGGATTTCCTTGTCACCAGACGAGGGTCTCATTGCAACATCCTCCTCGAGGCCTGCAGAAGAAAGAGAGATGAGTTAGTTTGAGAAAAGACCGAAATAATAAAAATTCCGAGACATAAATTTACCATGGTTGCGGGCCTCAAATCGACCCTTTGACAACTCCATCCAGGCGCGTTTGGAGTAAGGCCTCTGATACACAGGCTTTCGACCCATCGCTTCGATTTCGATACCGGGTCGCATCTGGACCACAAGTGCAACATCAAAACAGAGATAAGAAAAAATGTAAGGAAATGACACGATAAAGCAAATGTTTGAGGAGAAAATACTTACGATTCATGTTCCACTTCTCTGGGAATGACATATCTTCGGCGGGAATCAGGTGTGACGTCCTTGTTCGGACGAACCTACCCATCCACCCTCGACCCCGAGACTCGTAGATGCTTGAGAACGAGGCTCTGCTAGCCCGGTGGGCGAGTTTTATCACTCCCCCTCGATAGAGCCGAGGACTGTAAAGACGCATGAGATGGTCGAGGGTGAAAGAACATCTCTCGATCTTGCTCGTGAAGAAACAGAGGAGGACAATGATTCTTCAGAACGAAGGACGGATTTGGACTAGGGTGACATTATATCTTTTGCAGAAGGCGACTATGACGGGGCTAAGGGACTAAACGTAAAGGCGTAAGTGTAAACACTTAGGTACTCCTCCACGTAAGTGGTGATCGATTCCTCAGGAGAAGGAACTACCACATCTTTGTTCACCGAGTTGCATTCTTCCTCGACCCTATTGAGGATGTCCTCGGTGATAATGCATATATATATCGACATCGGCTCGCATCGGCCAGGCACCGATGGGGTCTTCTCTATTTTAAAGTCGGTGACAGTTGGGCATCCAGTCGAAACAAATTCCTCAGGGTGGGGCTCCGCCGCATCCTCATCACCAACGGGACACGATGAAGAAACAACCTCTTTTTACGGTACGGTTTTAGATGCTTTAGCCATTTATGAACATCAAATAAAAGAGTAAGGGTGTTGATTAGATTTCAAAGAAATTTGGATATGGAAATGCCGAAGAAAGGAGATTCTTTAAAAGCAAGAGCAGAAGAGGTTTTGATCGTCAAAGTTTGAATGAAAGATTAAAGCTTTTTATAGGCAGAGGGCGACGGTTCAGAACCGGTAGTGGCCGACCAGCACCTGACAGGCATTTAATGCCTTGGTAGCTGGACCGACGAGACATTTCATCGCTTACGTCACGGTCGAGCTCGTCACTGACGTCATCACTCATAGAGTTATAGTTTGGGAGTTCATGTCGTTTCTCATCATCTTATTTCTGAGAAACGAAGGGACTATCTGTATACAGACATAACGGGCCTGCCATTTTTATGATTAATCGAGGTTGGATCATGATAGGCAACGATTCGACCTCGTGTTATATCAAGCCCCGGTACGAAGTTAGATTGTTGAACCCTTAATTCAGAGACCGATCAAGGATGAGATCAGACAAGACCGAGACCAAGCAGAACGGAGATCGAGCGAGATCGATGGAGGTTTACCTAGTCAAGTAACAGTAAGTTGAAATATCTGTGATCGAGCAAGGATCACGGTAAAAATCTCGGCATGTATCAAAATGAGGCTGATTAATTAGCCAATCATGAGATTTCTTACTGTATTTAGATTTATACCTTAAGTAGAACTCCCCTACTATATAAAGGGAATCTAATCATTTGTAAAGGCATAAGATTCACGCAATTCAAAGCAATGTACTATTCTTTCAGCTCTCAATACTTTGTTATTTCATTCATATCTCACTTTGCTCATTCATTTTATACGAGGATAACCTGTCTCGAGAGGCAAAGTTGCACGTCTCATTTGGTTTGCTTTATTTATCTTTACAATCAATTTAATATCAATTTACATATTTTCTCAGTTTGTGCCAAGTGAAATCACGCGTTCTTGAAACCACATATAAATTCAATTATTAACCGTTTTTAGGGTAAACAATATTAAATCAGCTTTTTAAAGTACCAATCTATCTAAATTTTGATGTGAATTTAGACTAGATTACTTTTCATTCACAGTCGTTGTAGTAACATAATTTCAAGGTTTATTGCAAGTCGTTGTACTAACATAATGAAGCACAGCGTTGAGATAACAGAATCCCACTTGTAAATGAACAGAAATGTAAGGTAACAAGAGTTTATTGCTTCAAGAACCACTTTCGGATTGTAAGTGTTTAATATACAAATTGGCTCACATGGGAACCAACGTCTGCTGGAATTTTACATACATAAGCATGAGAATCATGTACTTGAAAGCAAGCCATCGCTGGATTTTCTTCGCCTTTCACCTTTATATGAAGTTCGATATCAGCTGCCTGTTACACGAACAACACAAAAAAGTGAAAAGAAAACAATTGAACCGCAACTGAATATGAAGAGCAAGGAAAGAACCACATGGCGATACGTATAGAAAGGAGTAAATCTGAATCGTGACAAGCACAGCAACAAGATTCAACATTTTAACCATGTTACACCAAAATGGCCCAATTATACATCAGCTCTTCAAGTTCTGAACAGCTTCACACGTCTTCCTGAAGAGTCTGGAACTTCATAACCAAATCTGTTATCTAGTTGCCTATCTATTGGAAATTTTGGATGGAAGTGTCATAAGGGCAGCCCGGTGCACTAAGCTTCCGCTATGCTCGGGGTCCAGGGAAGGGCTGGACCATATAGGTCTATTGTATGCGGTCTTACTCGGTATTTCTACAAGAGGTTGTTTCCACGGGTCGAACCAGAGGTCACATGGCACAACTTTACCAGTTACGCCAAGGTTCCCTTCAGATTAATTGTTTGGTATCTTTACATTTAACATCTTTCTACAAAAATCAATATGAGTCGCATATATCTGTATATGTTATCATTTTCTTTGAAAAGAAAAGGACAACAAACATTCCTTAAGCAGAAAGGGAAAATTATGACTTGAGAAGTATTTCCCTAAAAAGATGTAGCATTCAACAGTTTTCCTTTTTCTGACTGCAATAGAATTTTATCCATACATGCAGTAACAGAAATCTGATGCGAACTACTTCTCAAGCAAAACCAACTTGAACAAGTTTGAGATCCTTATTATTATGCTAATAAAATCAATCTCAAAGCATTGAAAATGATCGTTATGCTTTCCATCATTAGTCTATCTGATATGAAGTAACATAATATATTTTTATAAGCTTCAGTTGCTATATGGCTCATCACAGTCAAAGGACACAGTCCATGACTAATCAAAGTATCCCTAAATGACGTACCTTGTGTATGAACTCTTAGTTTTTGTACTTCATTGTTTCTTTTTCAAACCCAATCGTAGGGAATTGCTTAGCATATTCCTCCACATCATGACGGAGTTTTGCAATTTCAGATTTGATTGGAGCACTGGATTGTAGTGTTGCTACGAAGTCTTTCAACTTTGTCCCTGATACAATTGGATGATATTATGGTGACTGTGAAAGAAGTTCGTATTTAAAAACAAAAAGTCAAATGAAGAAAGCATTTGAGGAATCAAAATCTAAGTCTCTTCCTGTAAAGAACTAAAAGAGTGATAATAAAAGGAACGCACATACTTTGGAACTCATGTATACCTAACAAATCAGATGGACATCTCTATAGACAAGGTATTGTTTTATGAGATTTAAGTAATACGGTGTTAAGAACTATCAGTAAAAATTAACTGGTTATTACTTTGTTTTCCAGGTTACCATATCAAACTTAATATCGAGAGTTACTATTGTTGTGGGCTCAATTTAACTACACCGTTAGTGCATAGAACATAAACGTGTTATAACCAATACTCATTACTAGCTGGAATCTTACATACCTTGAGTTTCAGCCTTTACTTTCACTGCTAGCTTCACGGCAGCATCAAAGAATTCAGCAACTTTCACAAAATCTTCCTCAACAAATCCCCGAGAAGTGAGTGCAGGAGTTCCTGATTTACAACAGCTTTATCAAGTTTGTGTACAAGGAATAATAACTAAATGGAAGAAAATACCATAGAGAGAGGTGTCTTACCCATCCTGATGCCACCGGGGACCATGGCAGATACATCTCCAGGAACAGTGTTCTTGTTGGCTGCAATATGTACAGCTTCCAAGATTTTCTCAACCCTGGAACCATCAATACCCTGTAAAAGGACAAGGCTTAATATTTGTGGTCACTACATAACATGCAGCAAGCTCATTCACTAATGCCTCATATGATCTTTCTAAGAGCTCATTGCAATAAATGTATTGCTTATAGGGCAGCCCGGTGCACTAAGCTCCCGTTATGCACGGGGTCCGGGGAAGGGACGGACCACAAGGGTTATTGTAGCAGCCTTACACTGCACTTCTGCAAGAGGCTGTTTCCACGGTTCGAACCCGCGACCTCCTGGTCACATAGTAACAACTTTACCGGTTATTGTATTGCTTATTTTGATAATTCATCAAAAGCATTTGTTAAATTTACCAGTCCTCACAGTAAACTCACAGAGGAAGGTTTCTCCCTTGTCCTAAGAGTTCATACTTTACCTTGTTTTTCAGGTTCACCAAAACCAAGTGATTCTCGGTTCCTCCAGAGACAAGTTCATAACCATTCTCCATTAAAGCCTGCAAGGTTGAAACATATGCAGCAGCAATGAAGAAATCAATATTATTGAGATAATGACTCAACCATAAGTTATGGATTACTGAAAATGAACTACAGATTGCACTAATATGCTTCTATGGGGAACTGCATATCTCATTGACTCTTACCTGGGCAAATTTTGAGCAGTTGCTGAGGACTTGCTCTTGGTAAGCTCTGTATTCTGGAGTGATTGCCTGCATTTAGTGGGGTTAGAAGCATAACGAGAACTAGTACCATCACAACAGAATACAGATTTTCATTGTCTAGAGAACCTCGCAGAACATCTTTGAATACAGTAATACATAAATGACATTCATGTATGATTTAAAACCTTTTCCAGCTTTAGTTTGCTGTCCTCGACTAGCTGCTTTATATAATCCATAAGTTTTACACACTCAGAGAAAAAAAATTACGATTTAATAAGACATCAAAAGTGCTATCTGCAGGTGTTTACAGTAAAATTCCGGGGCAATTAGTATATTCTGTTTGTTTCACAAAATCATTTCCTGGACTAAGGTCAAAACCCTTCAGTTTTTAAATCGCAAAAAGCTTATTTCATCAGCTAGGACACAGGGATATTTTACTCGGGAATATCCCTAAATAACGAGTAAGAATTAGCCAGTGGCTATACAATTTAAAAAGCATAAAAAAAAATGCTGTTGTAAGGATATCAAACCTGTTTCAAGGCAACTGCCAAGCCAGTAATGGTGTGATTGTGAGGACCCCCTTGAAGTCCAGGAAAGACTGCCTGATTGATTTTGTCTTCATAGTCGTACAAAACCTTCAGAATTAACATAATATAAGTAGGCTATTAGTTTCAACACTAGCTAGTACGCGATATGTATCTCAGATTTAGCCAACAACTAGATTAGAGTCCTAAAAAGCTGGTTAAATATTAAGAGATGCGATGGTGAGGTGGCAGTTAAGACTAACCTCCTTGCCTTGCTTGTTAACCTCTTTAACACCCTTCCTGAAGAAAATCATAGCACCACGAGGCCCACGAAGGGACTTGTGGGTTGTGGTAGTGACAACATCAGCATAATCAAATGGTGAGGGGATGACTCCAGCTGCAACCAATCCACTAATGTGTGCCATATCTGCTAACAAAATAGCTTTCTGTTTGTCGCAGACCTGAAAGATATGCAAAAAGGGACAAGTCAAATGCCTACTCTAAAATTTATGAAGCTGATATAGACAACTAAAGTAATTATTGCACAATGGTGAAGTTAATTTTACCTTCCGGATTCGTTCATAGTCGTAAAGACGTGCATAGGCACTAGCACCAGCAACAATTAATTTTGGCCTAAAGAGTGTGGCACTTTTCTCAAGCTGCATAGAAAAATCAAAAGTCACAAAATGTTCAAAAAGAACAGGTACCCGTTAATAAGAACCTAACATCCCAAGCACAAAGTAAGGTAGATCAGCCTTCAATAGTACTTATCATCTGAATAAACATATAAATTCCTTTTACACTTGCTAACATAACCAGATGAAAAATCAGTTATAAGAAGTAAAAGAAACTTCAAAATAATCTGAAAAATGTAATAATGGAGGCAATGCCAGCTCCAACATATTGTCTCATACTAATGAACAGCAATCTGGACATCTTTACACTTAATCAATGATGGACCTTCTGTCATCACATTACATTAGTTTTACGTTTCATCATGTTATAAAATGCTTTGTGCCCTCAGCATGACTATTGCTTCGAAAGATAAGGAACTCTTAAAAATAAGCTGGATTTACAATGTTGAATATGACTACACAAGTGCACCATTTAAAAGGAGAGGGTAAAGGGTAGGAGTCAAATGAAAAGAACTATAATAAGAAAGAAGAGACTACCTGGTCATAGTCAATATAGCCAGTGCTCTCATTGAGTCTGTATGGCATTGTCTCAAAGAATATAGAGACTGCAGATATCTTCTTCGTATCAGTCTGTGATAGTCAAACATAACATTAGACAACAACCTTTATAATGTAATCAAATTCCCATTACCAAGGACCCTGGAAGGAGTACAGTATCTACACCACAAACCACTAGCACAAGGTTCTTAAGTGCTTACACTTTTTTTAAGCAAAGTTTCTGGTTCTCAATAACCAGAATACCTGTCATTTAGGACAAGAAACAACAAAATATAGAAGCACCTGATATCCATGAGAAAGATGTCCACCGTGAGGAAGATCAAGAGCCATGATCCGTTCATGAGGTTTTAATAATGCAGTGTAAACATGAAAATTAGCAGGTGATCCTGATAGAGGCTGCACATTCACTGCAATAATAAAGGTTAATTAAGGAAGAGTACTTTTATTACCAGCACTATTTAGGGGATGAAAAAACGCCCCAAAATCTATGTTGCTCGGACTCGGGTGCATGTCGGATCCTCCAAAATAGTGTATTTTTGGAAGATCCAACACGGGTGCAGCAGCGGTTTTGGAGGGTCCGAGCAACATAGCCCAAAATGAACGAAATCTATTACCTCCCCACTTTGCAGGATCCAACCTGAATGCTTCCAAAGCACGTTTCTGGCATAAAGTTTCTGCCATGTCTATGTACCTGGACAGCCACTCATTCTCTCATAATAGGAAAATAATATCTGAAGCTGATATATAACATGAAAATACAGGTTAATTACAAAAGAATTAGGCGAATGAAAATCAGCAAAACATTCTGCGTACTCATTTCCTCCATAGTATCTGGCACCAGGATATCCTTCACTATACTTGTTAGTCATAACTGATCCAACTGCTTGCATCACCGAAAGGGAAGTGAAATTTTCTGAAGGAATGAGTTCGAGCCCCTAAAGAAAACATTTTGAACTCTGGTAAGGAATTTAACTTCCATATCGAACTGATTCTATGCATCTTAAACAAAAGAAAGACAATTACCACAAATGGAAACTATATGTGATAAGAAGAGTAAAAGGAAACTTTTCTTTTTTTTGCTGATAAAGAATTCTTAACAGGAGATTGATAAGTTAATTAATTTTAGCATTGGAACTCCCCACAAAGTAATCTGAAAGGCATTTGCACCTAGACCAGGGTTCAAATCTCAGTTGAAACAGAAACACTAGGTGATTTTTTTTCATCTGCCCAAGCCTTGGTGGACAGAGTTACTCAACAGTCGTGCTGGCGGGGAGGTAGCAAGTATTCCCTGAAACAGTTGAGATGCATGAAATCCAACCCAAATACCATTGTTATAATAAAAAGTTATCTGAAAGGCATTTCATATAGACTTGTTTCTCTTCAATTTGATGAAACCGAAACATCATTTTTGGCACGGCTTCACAAATATTATGTACTTGTTAAGTTTTCAAATTTGCTACAATCTGACATAAGTTTTTTTTTCTTTCTGAGGACTTCCTTTGTTTCTTTCTTTTCAGGGGAGGTTGGGGGTGCAGTGCTCCAATATAACACGAAGCTCTAAGGCCGATCACGTGAAGTTATCGAATTATATCGATACAGGTAATTCAACAAAATTTCAGGGAGCAAGAGATGGACAAAAAAAGAAAATGAAGAAGAAGAAGATAGAACCTTCCATTGGCGAGCTTTCTCAAGCTCAATAATGTCAGCAATCTCAGGATCAACAACCTCCAGCGGGGCATTCAGTTGCTTTGGCCACTGAAAATATTAAGGATTTCAAGTCAGAAATCAAAAGGGAGGAGTATAAGTTCAAATAACACACTAATTCAAATTCATCACGAGCTTACGGTGACTCCAGGTTTTTCCTTGTCGTAGACGGCTTCATTTGGCAAAGATGACTGCAACAACAACAACGACACGAATTAATTAAACAAGGCAACAACAAACTGACCAAAGTTAAGAGAAATTAACTTAAGGATAAAACGAATACTACTACTGAACAAAGACGAACCATGTAATAGAGAGAGCCACCATTGTAGAGACGCTTAACGGGTTTGTCAACTGTTGAGGAAAGCCTCCGAAGAGCTATAGCCATTGCCATTGCAGCTGCCCTCCGCCTGCGCGCGCGCACACACACACACTCAAAAAGTTGTGAATGTTTTTGTGTGGAGAGGGAGATGGTGTTTGGGTGGTGGGAGAATTTTGGATAAATATTCTGGTCGTTGTGGCGCCAGCTTACTCATATTTCATATCCCTTTCTTTTTTACAGCCAACGAATAAGGAGCGTTTAAAATATTAAGCGTATGTGCATTTGGAATACTTTCGCGCTCATTGCTTAATTTATGGTAATAAATTCAAACTTAGCATAATTGTGTTCACTAAAATAATTTAAATTTTGTGCACTAAAATGTAAGTATCAAATGTATGAATTCAAGTGGGAAAACAACGTTACTTTAGCCATCCTATTCTATAATACCAGCCATAAAAGCCATATCCAACATACATATTTCTTAGCCACAATCTCCAAGCTTTAGAGGGTGTTTGGATTGGCTTTTAAGCTGGTCAAATAAGCTTTTAAGTTCTTTTTAGTTTTTTCGTTTGGCAAAATAAAAAATGACTTAAAATAAGTTAAAAACTACTTAAAATAAGCCAAAAGTAAGAAGTTGGACAATCCCAACTTATTGCTTTTTGGCTTAAAAACTATTTCTGCTAAAAAATCACTTTTTTTAAGCCAATCCAAACGGGCTCTTGAGCTAGTCTTTACCTGTTATGGAATTTGGGAAACCATCACTTTGGGACAATTTGATCATTTTCTTGATCATGTCTCATATTGCCCGTCCATTCGGGTGTAAACAGGTCGTAGTTGTCTAGCTCAAATATGGGCCTGATTTTGTATTGGGATTGTTACACAAATAGCCGGCCAGATGCAATATTTATTTTTTCTAGTCGGTATATTCAAATTATACATTAATTATGTACAGTTATACATATGTTATACATAAATTATATATACATTATACATCTGTCAGCTATTTTTAGTTTAAAAGATTACGTGGGTAGTTATTTGGGTTAATTCTTCTTTTGTATTAGGGATATTTACACAAGTAGTCGGTCAAAATTATTATTTATATTTTGTAGCATAATAGATTATATATTGATTACATGGATTATACACATACTCCACTATATATGAATTTTAAATATATAATACATTCGCAATTTTAGTTTAAGTGGTTGGGTGAGCGAATATTTAGTTTAATTCTTTTTTGTATTTCTTATTGGCTTCTTTCACTTAAACATAAAAGGACCATTTTTTCATCAAGCAGAAAGACTACCAAAATATTTAGGCCAAATGCACAGATAGCAGAGCAATGTTATTTAGGATATAGTCAAAATTTACAAATTACTTAAAATTTAACCATTTCAAAATCAAACTTGAAAGTCGAGACCTCGGGTCTGAAGTTTCAACTCCACTCCTTCGAGTGTGTGAACAAATTGTGTGAATCAACAATGGAATCCCTAACTAGATAGAGTCATAACAGAGTTGAGAGAAGAGAGAAATGAGCTGAGCTCTGTATTTCAGAAAATGAGGAAGAAAAGCTACCGTTACATTGGCTAACTAACTACATATAGACACCTCACTTCACTAACTCCCACGTACACACACACGTGTGTGTGTATATATATATATATATATATATATATATATATATATATATATATATATATATATATATATATTCTATTAACAAATTATAATAATAATATTCTACTGTTGTACACTAATATCTCATGTAATTCCAAATTTATCACTCCCCCTCAAGCTGGTGGGTGCAAAGACATTGAGCACTCCTAGCTTGCCAACTACATACTCATGTTGTGGCCTTCCTAATCCTTTAGTTAGAATATCTGCTAGCTGCTCCTTTGAAGGAATATACTGAGTTTTCACCAGCCCTTCCTGTATCTTTTGTCTAATAAAATGGCAGTCGATCTCTATATGTTTTATTCTTTCGTGAAACACTGGATTTTCTGCTATCTGCATTGCAACCCCGCTATCAATATGTACATGCATTGGTAGTTTCATTTCTGTTCCCAATTCCTTTAGCAATGTTATTAGTCAAACAACTTCTGAGACTGCACTTGTCATGCTTCTATATTCAGCTTCAGTTGAGCTTTTAGAGATTGTGTTTTGCTTCTTGGACTTCCATGAAACTTGAGACTCTCCATACTTGGTTAGGTACCTTGACACTGACTTCCTAGTGTTAGGACATGAGGCCCAATCAGCATCACAAAAAACATTGATCTCACTTGAATTTTGATTGCTCAGTAAGATCCCCAGTCTTGGTTCCCTTTTAATGTACTTTACCACTCTTATAGTTGCATCCCAATGAGACTTATTTGGCTGCTGCATGAATTGGCTAAGAGTTTGTACTAAGAATGCAATGTCTGGTCTGAACATAGTTAGGTATAATAGCTTTCCAATCAGCTTCTGTTATTGGCCTGCATCTTCTGACATTTGATCATCTGTTGTACCCATCAACTGGTCCAGTTCTGGAACTGTCAGCTTGACATTTGTCTCTAATGGAGTCCAAGATGGTTTTGCTCCACCTAATCCCAAATCTGATATTATTTCCAATGCATACTTTCTTTGATTGATCAGAATACCTTTGTTCGATCTGCTGACCTCCATGTCAAGAAAAAACTTCAATCCACCTAAGTCTTTGATCTTGGAAGCCTATTGTAAGAAGGCTTTGGTAGTTTCAATCAACTGCAAGTTGTTTCCTGTAACCAAAATATCATCTACATATATTAGTATTACCACTATATTTGTTCCATTCCTCTTGATGAATAATGAATGGTCTAAGTTGCTTTGCTTGAACTCAGCCTGTAACAATGCCTCTGTCAGCTTTAAGTTTCACTATTTGCTTGTTTGTTTCAGACCATAGAGAGATTTTACAAGTCGACATACCAATCCAGACTCCCCCTGACTTGTAAAACCCTGTTGTAAGTGCATATAAACTTCATCATATAGGTAACCTTGCAGAAATACATTATAGACATCTAGCTGGTGGACTGGCCAATTATGCATGGCTACCAATAAAAGTACAGTTCTTAAAGTGGTGATCTTCATACAGGGGAGAAGGTCTCAATGTAATCAAGACCCTCTCTGTGATTGTAGCCGTTGACGACTAACCTTGATTTGAATCTCTCCACATCACCATTGGCCTTAAGTTTGACCTTGGTATACCCATTTACAACCTATTGTTGTCTTCCCTTGAGTCAGGGGAACTAGTTCCCAAGTCTTGTTGTCTTGCAGGGCTTGAATTTCAATGTGCATAGCCTCAACCCATCTTGCATCCTTAGAAGCTTCCTGAAAGGTTCTGGGCTCAACAGATGAAGAGAATACACCTAAGTATGCCTGATAAGAAGGAGAAAGATTATCATATGAGACATAATTGTGGATGGGGTATAAAGCAGTGTTTCCTGATTTCCTTGTGGTCACATAATCTGTCAGCCAGACTGGTTCTTTAGATTCTCTCTGTGATCTTCTTAGGGTAGTAAGATGTTTCTCTGCTATATGAGGATCAAGAAAGGATGTGATAGCCTTTGAGTTATTGATTATGGGAGAGATGCTTCCAGTGGTAGTATTATTTTGGTCTTCAGAAGATGAATCTGGTGCAATGATGTCTGAACTATGTAAATGCTCAATATCATGGATAATGTCATCTGCATTACCATCTGGCACATGTAGCTACTCATTAGTTGTAGCAATAGGGTCATCTGTATATCCACCTTCAAAACTAGAATCATCATTAGTAGTATTGGGAATACAAGGTTTGATTTGTTTCCTACGATCATCATTTGTATCATGAAAAGGAAATATAGATTCCTTGAGCACTACATCTTTGTTGACAAAGAATTTGTGCCTATCCAAATCATATAGGATGTTCCCTTTGGTGACACCATAATACCCCATAAAGACAGCTCTACTGCAAATTTATCAGTCCTAGTCCTGGGTAATGCACTTGCAAAACAAAGGCATCCTAGTGTTTTCAGGTGAGAAATGATAGGCTTCCTACCAAAGAACAATTGATATAGTGACTTACCATCAAGTGTTTGTGATGGTAGCATGTTAATAACATATGCCGCAGCAAGAACACAATGTCCCCAGAACTCCATAGGGATATGACCTTGAAATTTGAAAGCTCTTGAAACTTCAAGCAAGTGTCTATGTTTTCTCTCAGCCCCAACATTTTGCTGTGGTGTATAGACACATGTTTTCTGGTGAACTATTCCCATAGATTTATGTAAGTCTTGCATAGCTGAATTTACAAATTCTCTACCATTGTCAGACCTAATTGTCTGTACTATTCCATTGAATCGTGTTTGTATCATCTTAAGAAATGACTTAAAAATAATCATGACATTACTTTTAAATTGCTAGAGAAAGATCCAAGTCACACGAGAGTAATCATCTACAATTACGAGAAAGTACTTATTACCATAAAATGTTTGTGCACTGCAAGGTCCTCATACATCTAAATGCAACAGTTGAATTTTTTTAGTAGTTTTAGTACTGCTTAATGGAAAAGGCTGTCTCACATGTCTAGCCACTAGACATGTATCACAACTATCTATTACAGATTTGTAATCCTCCAATTTATATCCAGAAGTTCCTTCAATGATCCTCCAGATGCATGTCCTAAACTTTTGTGCCATAGAGATATGTCCTGCTTTGTTGTCTGTACACAAAATAATGTATGTCTCTTGTTATCTTTGATGCTGAAAGAAGGTTGTAGGCAAACTCATGAGCATACAGTACATCTTGCATTCCCCCTGTTTCTGTGATTTTACAATTCCCAACACGTGATACAATGGTACATTCTCCATTAGGCAAGTGAACTCTTTTGTCTCTAGTAGGACTAATGTTCATAACATTTGTCAACATTCCCAAATTAGCTACCATATGGTTGGTTGCTCTTGTATCAACTATCCAATTTTCCTTTTCTATCTTAGCCATAAAAGTAAGTTGTACCTGCCATGTTAGACATTACTTCCTTTGGAGGATCTTTGTTGAACAACTTCATAATCTAATCATACTGATCTACTTTGAGTTGAGGTGCTCTTTTCCAGTTTCCTTCTTTTATTGCTTTTTCTCCTTTTCTATCATCAACACCTGCAAAATTAGGATTAATATTCTCAACCTGAACATTATATGCAGTGCTTGTGTTCCCTTTCTTCTTGTTTATGAAGTCTTGAGGATAACCAATTATCTTGTAGCATCCCTCTTTTGTATGACCCTTCATGTGACAAAAACCACATTGCACATTCCAGTTTCTCTTTGGTTTATGATAATTTTGGTAAATTCCTCCTTTACCAGCTAGCAAGGCAACTAAGTCAACTCCTTCACCAACAGTAGAAGTATTAGCCACTGACCTCTAACTTTCCCTCTCAATAAGCACAACATATGCTTTGTTGATACTTGGAGTTGGACTGGTCATAAGAATTTGACTACGAGCATGTTCATAGTTGTCATTTAAGCCCATTAGAAACTTCAGTACCTTCCATTTTTGCATGAATTCGATGAAACTCTTTGACCTAGCACAAAGTCACATGGAGGAGGAACCATGTTGTCAAACTCATCCCACAGATTTTTGAGCTTAGAAAAATAAACTGAAACACTTTCTGTTCCTTGAGTTATTGTCGCTATGGCCTTGTCTAGTTGATAGACCCGTGATGTATTCACCTAATCAAATCGTTCTTTTAGATCTTCCTATACTTTTCTCGCATCCCTCGCATATAGTATTCCAGTAATCAATTCCTTTGATACTGAGCTCATAATCCACCCTAGGACAATAGCATTGTATCTATCCTACTGATGACCTAACTCTATATCAAAATCCCCCTTTTTTAAAGTACCGTCGATTAACCCTAGCTTGTTCTTTCCTAACAGCTAGATCTCCATCGCACGACTCCAGGTGGAATAATTTTCTGAACCAGTCAACTGAATTGAGATGATCGGAGCTCCGGTGGTGTCAGATGAGTGAAGAAACAGAGGGTAATTGTGGTCAATATCTGTCTTCACCGACATTGTTAATCCTTACTCACAAACTGCAATTTGAAATTAAACAGAATCGAAGGATTCAACTCGCAATCGCGATTAAGCTCTGATACCATGAAAAAATTGTGTGAATCAACGATGGAATCCTTAACTAAATAGAGTCATAACAGAGTTGAGAGAAGAGAGAAATGAAGTAAGGTGTCTATATGTAGTTTAGTTAACCAATGTAACAATAACTTTTCTTCCTCTTTTTTTTTGAAATACATAGTGTATATATATATATATATATATATATATATATACTATTAACAAATTGTAATAATAATATCCTACTTCTATACACTAATATCTTATGTAATTCCAAATTTATCAGTCTCAAGTTGGGAATTGACCAAGCATAACTTCGGACTTCAAGCAATTTTGGTTCAATGTGCTAGAAATAACCTTTTTTTGCAATAAGTACTAGAGTAGCCTCCTGTAGTCATATAGTCCACATGTTATAGGATTTTTGAACTGCAACATCTTTTTGATGGATCTATTCTTCCTCTCGAGCGAAGAATTTTTCGAAAAATATACTTTCTACCTTCTTAGGTTAGATGTAAGGTTTGCGTACACATTACTTTTTTTAGATTCCACTTGTGAAATTTCATTAGATTATTGTTGTTGTTATTGACTTATTGTAACATCTTTTTGATGGATATCAAACTAAAAGTGAAATTGATTATTTTATTATAGATAGTTTAATTTTGTTATATGATAAATACACAAATGAAAAAGACGTATGATAAAATACTAACATTTGATGTTATTGACTCGGTCTTCAAATTATCCACATTCTGGTGTACAAAGTGAAACCAAAGGAATTCAATGATAAAATATTACGGGCTAGTTAATTTTCAGACTAGTTATTCAAAAATAGTCAGTATTTGCATAGTCATTGAAAAATAGTTACTATTTTGTTATAACAGGGACCGACCCAGCATAATATACCGGAGATCGGTACACTAGTGTGTGAACTTCCAACATATTATTCTGGAACTCCAACACGCTGGAAGTTCCAACACAATATACTGGAGATTGGAGCACCTGTATATGAACTTCCAGCATATTATGCTGGACCGGTATATTATACTTGAACTCCAGTATATTACGTTGGAGTTCCAGTATACTTATGCTGGAACTCCAATATAATACGCTGGAGTTCCAGTATACTTATGCTGGAACTCCAGTATAATATGTTATAGTTTCAGATACTTATGCTGGAACTCCAGTATAATATGTTGGAGTATTTTCCGGATTTTGAACAGTATTTTCATTCAGATTTATCTTTACATGAAAAATGGCTAAATTTCGATTACTTTTAAAACTATGATTATTTTTAAATGACCACTTATAAATCTGACTATTTTTGAATTTCTCCTCAATCCAGTGACTAACTAAAATAAAATACTATACAACATCATTTTGATTTTCCTGGTTTTTGTTGGTATGCAAAAGGCCAGAAATTAGAAATGTTTGCTTGTTCTATGAATTTGGTTACCACGGTAAAGAATATGGTTAGCGACGACAAGATAAGGCTTTGTATCTATACTTGCTTTTTGGGTCACGTTTTTATTTATATTCGTTTTGTAAAAACAATTATAAGCATACCTATTTTTTTGCGTAACTTTAGGCATACATGCCTGAAGTAGCAAAGGCAATCACGCAAACTTCAGCATTCTAGTAGACGGGCCTGGAGTAGCAAATTGCTGAACCAAGTGTTGGCTGAAGTTTTTGTCTGTAATTACTGAACTTAAGCATTATAGTAGCTGAAATTTTGTTCTTTATTTGCTGAACTGCATCATGTTTTAGCTGAAGTTTTGTTCTATATTTGCTGAACTTCAGCATGTTTTTAGCTGAAGCTTTGTTATGTTTGTGATGAACTTCAGGGCTGAAGTTTGTTTTGTATTTACTGACCTTCAGCATTATACAAGCTGAAGTTTTTGTTTATATTTGCTGAACTTCAGCATTCTTAAAGATTAAATACAAGAACATTGTAAGACTAAATAGAGTAACAAGATCTGGATTCTGGAAAGCAACTGGGATTGACAAGCCTGTTTATTCTACTACCAAATCACAAAATCACGATTGCATCATTGGCCTCAAAAAATGTTTAGTATATTATCGAGGAAGAACTGGGAAAGGCACAAAAATTGATTGGATGATGCATGAGTTTCGCCTCCACCAACATGGAAGACTACTATCATGAAAGGAGGAATAAAGGAGCGCACAAGTAACAGGAAGAAGGAAGCGCCTGAAATTATAAAAATTAGAGTATATATTAAATAATTTTTAAAATATGAGTATAAATTAAATAGGAACGACCAAATAACGCGCCCCATGAAATTTTTACCGACAAGACCAGCTTGCGGTGGGTATGGGCTGACATATCTCCAAGTTCACATGATTTAAATAGTCTCTAAGACACTAACCCTTTGTCTCCTTAATTTTGTTTCTTTTTTCATTTCTTTTGGCTTTTCATATGTTTTTTTCCCACTTAATTAATGGGGAAAAATAACTGGATGTCTGGATAGTAGAGCAACTAAGATGATTGTTGTTTTAAGTTTTGCCAAAATAGAGTTTCCATAGTTTTGTCAAAAGTAACTGTTTGATTCTGGTTTTGCAAAGTAGGTAATCTGTTGAGTACTATTTTTTATTTCTTTTTGAAATTTTCAAGCATAGCTTTTAAATGTTGCGAAAACTCAAAAACTCATTTAGAAATTCATCGTTTAGTATTAATTAGCAATGAAATTGATCATATTAACCTTTACTATTTCACATAAACACTCCTAACACACACTCCAACACTATTTACTCCAAGAACAATATAGGAAAAAATAATTAATTCATTCTTGAAATTTGTAAAAATCACTTATTTTGGACCACAAAAAAAAGGCAAAAAAATAACTTATTTTGGACCGGAGGGAGTACCATATTGACAGTTACAACACGGTTTTATCTAATACTCCTATCACTTAGGGGTCATTTGGTTTGAAAGGTTATGTTAGGATAAGTTATGTTGGAATTGTTTGTTTGGTATATTGTATTAAAAATGACATTTGCATATATAATTTCTAAGAAGAATGTATAAGTTATTCCGACACTAATTACCTCACCCCCTTTAAGATATAAGTTATCCCGGTATTAATTTTAATTCTGGGATAACTTATCCCAAATTTGCTAACCAAACAAAGTATTAAAGTGATATTAAATTCTTGTCACATCACTATTTCTACTTATACCTTATACCAAACAACCCCTTAATTAATCAGTTGCGCTGAATCCCAAACTATTTGGGCGAAAATTTGAATTATTAATTTGTATGTTCTGTCCTATTCAACAAAATGTAATTAAATCCATAATGTATACTCCTACTATTATATAGAAAAGTTCAGATTAATTTCGGAAAGTGTATTTTTGTTAAATAATCCAAAAAAGCAAACACCCACTAGATTATAATCCCTCTCGTAAGTTCCAATAAATTAGCACTTCGTTAGCAAACCCACATTAAAGTTATGTATCCACTTTAAGGCTGGCAGGTGGGCTGGGGGGCTTTAGGCCCGTGGGGGCCGGGTCTTTGTTTTGGGCCCGTGAGCCCGGGCCCGTCAGGCGGGCCT
>ML268594.1:0-23119 GCA_005239495.1 Nicotiana undulata
CCGAACCGGCCTAAACTGCTCGGAATGACATCAAACTTTGCAGATAAGTTATACATGACATCAGGGTACTATTCCCGGTCTCGGAATCTCATTCGGACCCCGAGAACATAACATCACTTTTCACGTCGCATTTCAAATTCTTTAAAACCTCAAAACCTCATTTTGATCCGAAACCACTCAATTCACGCCCGTTTTACGCCAAATTTTACAAATAAGACAAATAATATATAATAAACCTGTTCCAGGATCCGAAACTATAATACGGGCCCGGTAACACGGTTTTCACATAATTATTCACTTTCATATTCCTTTATTATTTTCAGAAAACAATTTCTTTNAGTATACTGGAACTCCAACATAATATAATGGAGTTCCAGCATAAGTATACTAGAACTCCAGCATAATATACTGGAGTTCCAGCAAAGATTACCGGTACAGTATAATATGTTGGAAGTTCATACACAGGTGCTCGAATCTCCAGTATATTATGCTGGAACTTTCCGCGTGTTGGAGTTCCAGCATAATATGCTGGAAGTTCATACACAGGTGCACCGAACTCCAGTATATTTTGCTGGACCGGTCTCTGTTGCAGCAAAATAATGGCTATTTTTCAATGATTTGACAAACGCTGACTATTTTTGAATGGCCGATCCGAAAACTGGCTAGCTCGTGCTATTTTTACTAAAGGTGACTACCTTGTGTCATTTCCTCTTAAGTAATTTATGGTGGGCCTTTTGGGCCGGAGGAAGAGAAGAGTTAAGGCTGGTGGAGTGAAATAAGAATTTTTCATTCTTATACCATATATGAAACTATATTATCAAAAATGTCCATAATTAGCAAATTACCCGACCTGCTCACAGATTTTCTACAAAATATAAACAAAATATTTAAAACAGAATCCTTTCAGTTGTATAATTCCTTTAATAGGCGCGCGAATTTTGGGATATTAAGGATTCTTCCTGATTTTATCCAACGCAAATCTCGCTATTAATTACGCCTGCTTCTCTCAAAAATTCAGTACTCTATTTTTTCGAAAATACTCTGTTTCACTGGTTTTTCTGGTTTCACAAATCAAAATTGACTAAATTAGCTACAATTCTACTTAAACACGCGCAATTATGTCGAAAATCTCTATTATGCTTCAGCTAAATGGGAATTGGGATAGCTATGGGAGATAAAGAGATTTTCAGGTCGATGGAATTGTAGTCAGCGAAGATGCAAGTTATAGCCTATTGAATTTTACAATCGCAGAGCATCTAATGATCGATACATCAGAAAAAATAATCGAAATCAAATACATTATCGACGAACATTGTCCTCCGAAATTATGAGCAATATGGGAGTTCGAGTATACATGGAGACGGCAAAGGAAAACAAAAGCTTAGGAATGTATCCGCTATGTATAACAGTCCGTGATTTTAGTTTGGAATTGAGTATCTCCAATTGGAACACAATTGCAGGTTTGATCGGTTACACCAGTAGTGAATTTTGGTTGTATCTTACTGTTCTACAATTTTTCTAAAAAAAACTACATATCATGTGTATCTCAATATAAAATATTGAATTTCATTAGTTCTACAAATTTACTACAAAATATCTACAATATAGTTCATAATTGTATTTAACTTTATTTTTTTGTAGGTTCATCTGGAACACTGAAGTTAATTGATATGTCAACATCTCCGGCGATAGTGGAATATGAAAGTATAATCATAACAGAAAATACACCAAATATTATTGAAGTAGGCCAAGTATACAAAGACAAGCAAACAATTGTCAGTGCAATGAAACACTATTCTGTCGTGAACAAGTTCCAATTTAGGATGAAAAGATCTAGTGCTAGAAGGTAGGAATAGATCAATGGTCAAAAATTATTTTTTGTTAAATTTGTAGTTTATTTGTAATTTTTTACTTCTTCAGTTTTTGTGATATCTTTGAACACAAATATTAGATAGTTTGTAGTTTTTTTGTATATAAATTGTTGAATATGCTATTTTATGCTAAAACAACTTTTTTTTTTTTTCTACATTTTTGATATATGGTGTGAAGCACTATATAGTTTGTCTTGAAAACAAGAGAGGTAGTTGTGGACAATTCTACAAATTTTTTGGAATCTGATTAATTATAGGTGAATAAAGACCGTTTTTGTAAAGACAATTCTCTTCCGTGAATCAAGAAGACTAATGTGAATATTACGGAATCTAGAGGCCAGCGGCCTTACGAGGACCACATTTAGATATATTCAGACTAGGAGTCTATAATTTTAATTATTTTTTCTTTTTTAAAGTGTATATAGGAGTATATATGGTCTTACTTATCAGCTTCGGATCTTGATGACCAGAGAGAGAGTGTCTGGAGCTATATTTGAGCAGGTTGTTGACATTGCTCGAGATATTGAGTCGGTTCGTAGGTAGGATCGTGAGGAGAGAGAGGTCAAGAGGCCTCGGGGAGCAGGTAACTTTAGTGGTGCCCCTTCTAGAGGGCAGTTTCAGCATAGCAGAGGTCGTCCATTTAGACCTCCACATCTAGTTCGCCAAGCTTACATTGGTGTATATTCGGGGAAGGGTCCTCAAAATTCTCATCAGGGACGTTCATCTTTTAGCGCCCTCCCAGCTTAGAGCTCCGCCCGAGCATCATCTTATCAGGGCTCTTCTACGCATGGTTCGTCTGGTGGTCATCAAGGTGACAGAGGTTCTCGTCAGTTTTCATCTCTAGCTTCTGGTGGTTGTTATGAGTGTGGAGAGTTCGAACATGGGTGGAGGCAGTGTCCCCGTCGTCCTAGTAGTTCTTCCCAACAGAGGGTCCAGCCCTCGGCTTCAGCCCCAGTCACTTCACCACCTACCCAGGCTGCTAAGGGTGGTGGTCAGGAAGCTAGAGGCCGTCCTAGAGGGGGAGGTCGAGCAGGTGGAGGCCAGCCCCGTATTCATGCATTTCCGGCTAGGCTTGATGCTATGGCATCCGATGCTGTGATTACAGGTACTATTTCAGTTTGTCACAATGATGCTTTGGCTTTAATTGACCCTGGCTCCACGTACTCTTATGTCTCATCCTATTTTGCTCATTTTCTGAATATGCTCCGTGAGTCTATAGTTACGTCTGTTCATGTTTCGACTTTGGTGGGCGATACTATTGTGGTGGACCGTGTGTACCGGTCGTGTCTTATATCTATTAGGGGTATGGATACCCGCATGGACTTGATTTTACTCAGTATGGTCGATTTTGATGTAATTCCGAGCATGGATTGGTTATCCCCATGTCATGCGATTCTTGATTGTCACGCTAAGACCGTTACCTTAGCTATGCTCGGAGTTCCGAGAGTTAAGTGGAGGGGGTCTATAGAGCATGTGCCTAGCAGAGTGATTTTTTATTTAAAGGCTCAGCGTATGGTTGAAAAGGGGTGTGAATCGTATCTTGCTTTTGTGAGGGATGTTAGTAGTGAGACTCCATCTGTTGATTCTATTCCCGTAGTCCGTGACTTTCCGTATGTATTCCCTGCAGACCTGCCAGGCATTCCACCTGACAGGGATATTGATTTTGGTATTGACTTGGTGTCAGACAATCAGCCTATCCCTATTCCACCTTACCGCATGGCACCGACAGAGTTAAAAGAATTAAAGGAGCAGTTTCAGGAACTCTTAGATAAGGGGTTTATTTGGCCTAGTGTGTCGCCTTGGGGTGCGCCGGTGTTGTTTGTGAAAAAGAAAGATGGCTCCATGCATATGTGTATTGATTATAGGCAGCTGAATAAGGTTACAGTGAAGAACCGTTATCCTTTGCCTCGTATTGATGACTTATTTCATCAGCTTCAGGGAGTTAAGGTGTTCTTCAAGATCGACTTGAGGTCGGGGTATCATCAGCTGAAGATTCGGGATTCTGACATTCCGAAGATGGCTTTCAGGACCAGATATGGTCATTATGAATTCCTGGTTATGTCATTTGGGCTGACCAATGCCCCAGCCGCGTTCATGCAATTGATGAATAGTGTGTTTTAGCCCTACCTTGATACTTTCATCATTGTGTTCATGGACGACATTCTGGTATATTCTCGTAGCCAGGAGGAGCATGCTCAGCACTTGAGGATTGTGTTACAGAGATTAAGGGAGGAGAAGCTTTATGCAAAATTCTCCAAGTGTGAGTTTTGGCTTGGTTCAGTAGCTTTCTTGGGGCACGTGGTGTCTAGTGAGGGTATTCAGGTTGATCCAAAGAAGATTGAGGCGGTGCAGAGTTGGCCCAGACCATCCTCATCTACTGAGATTAGGAGTTTCCTTGGTTTGGCGGGATACTACCGTCACTTTGTGGAAGGATTCTCTTCTATTGCTTCACCTCTGACCAGATTGACACAAAAGGGTGTTCCATTCAGGTGGTCCGATGAGTGTGAGGAGAGCTTTCAGAAGCTCAAGTCAGCGTTGACCACATCTCCGGTATTAGGGTTGCCTACTGGTTCGGGTTCTTATACGGTCTATTGTGATACTTCTAGAGTTGGCTTGGGAGCGGTATTGATGCAGGACGATAGGGTGATTTCCTACGCGTCTAGACAGTTGAAGGTGCACGAGAAGAATTTTTCGGTGCACGATCTTGAGTTAGCTGCCATTGTTCATGCCTTAAAGATTTGGCGGCATTATTTGTATGGAGTGCAGTGTGAGATTTACACCGATCATCGTAGCTTGCAGTATATGCTAAGGCAGAAAGACTTGAATTTGCGGCAGAGGAGATGGTTGGAGCTTCTCAAGGACTATGACTTGACTATTTTATATCATCCGGGGAAGGGCAATGTGGTGGACGATGCCTTGAGTCGCAGATCCGAGAGTTTGGGAAGTCTAGCTTACCTTTTAGCAACAGATCGATCTTTAGCCCTTGATGTTCAGGCTTTAGTGGGTTAGTTAGTGAGGTTGGACTTGTCAGATGCTCCACGGGTGGTAGCTAGCATGGCTTCCCGGTCTTCTTTATTTGATTAGATTAAGGCACGGCAGTATGATGACCGACACTTGTTAGTTCTTCAAGATAGAGTTCGTCGGGGTGATGCTAGAGATGTGACTATTGGTGATGATGGAGTTATAAGAAAGCAGGGCCGTATTTGCGTGCCCAATGTAGAGGGTATTCGAGACTTGATATTAGCAGAGGCTCACAACTCGCGGTATTCTATTCATCCGGGTACCGCGAAGATGTATCAAGATCTGAGACATCAGTACTGGTGGAGGCGGATGAAGAGAGATATTGTTGAGTATGTAGCACGGTGTCTAAACTGCTAGCAGGTCAAGTATGAGCACCAGAGACCAGGTGGTTTGCTTCAGAGGTTAGATATTCCAGAGTGGAAATGGGAAAGGATCACTATGGATTTTGTAGTTGGGCTTCCACGGACTTCGAAGGGTTTTGATGCTATTTGGGTCATTGTGGATAGATTGACCAAGTCCGCGCACTTCATTCCTGTCAGCACTACTTATACTTCAGAGAGGTTAGCTGGTATTTACATTAAGGAGATTGTCTGGTTGCATGGTGTTCCGGTTTCTATCATTTCTGACAGAGGTACTCAGTTCACATCTCGGTTTTGGAGGGCCGTACAGAACGGTATGGGTACTGATGTAGAGTTGAGCACTGCATTTCACCCTTAGACCTACGGGAAGTCGAAACGGACTATTCAGATATTGGAGGATATGTTACGGGCTTGTGTGATTGATTTAGGTGGTTCATGGGATCCGTTTCTGCCATTAGCGGAGTTTGCATATAATAACAGTTATCAGTCCAGTATTCAGATGGCCCCGTATGAAGCTTTATATGGTAGTAGGTGTAGATCTCCAGTTGGTTGGTTCGAGCCTGGTGAGGCAAAGTTATTGGGCACAGATTTGATTCAGGATGCGTTGGAGAAGGTGAAGTTTATTCAGAAGCGACTTCTCACGGCGCAGTCTAGGCAGAAGAGTTATGCGGACCGGAAGGTCCGGGATGAGTCATGTATGGAAGGTGATAAGGTGTTGCTAAAGGTATCACCCATGAAGGGTGTTATCAGGTCCGGAAAGAGAGGAAAGTTGAGTCCACGATTTATTGATCCTTTTGAGGTGCTTCAGAAGGTTGGAGAGGTGGCTTATAGACTTGCTTTGCCACCTAGTTTGTCAAGTGTTCATCCAGTGTTTCATGTGTCGATGCTCAGGAAGTATGTTGGTGACCTGTCTCATGTATTAGACTTCAGCACATTTCAGCTCGAGGGTGATATGTCATATGAGATGGAGCCAGTAGCAATTTTGGCTCGTGAGGTCAGAAAGCTGAGATCAAAGGAGATTGCATCAGTAAAAGTACAGTGGAGAGGTCAGCCAGTGGAGGAGGCTACTTGGGAGACCGAGTGGGATATGCAGAGCAAATATCCGCACTTGTTTGAGACTCCAGGTATGTTTCTAGACCCGTTCGAGGACGAACGTTTGTTTAAGAGGGGGAGAATGTAACGACCCGGTCTGTCGTTACGTAGAATCTGTATCATAATTGATGTTAATGACTTGTCATAGATTGATTATACTGTTATTGATGTGTTAGAGTTGGTAGGCTTGAAATTGAAGTGATTATAATGAGAATTTAGTCACTTAGCCTTTAAAATAATGGGAAAAGTCAAGTGAGAGTTGACTTATTGGTAAATGACCTCGGAATGCGGATTGTATGGCTCGGATAGCTTCGTTAGGTGATTTGGGACTTAGGAGTGTGTTCAGAATAATTTTGTGATGTCCGTTGTAGAATTAGACTTGAATTGGCGAAAGTTAGTCTTTGGTGATTTTCGGTCGGCAGTGGAAAATAAGCTATCAGGGTCGGAATGGAATTCCGACAGTTGGAATAGGTTCGTAATGTCATTTTGGATGTGTCTGCAAAATTTCAGGTCAATCGGAGTTGTTTTGGATAGTTTCGGCATCATTGGTGGATTTTAGAGATATCAAAGTTCTTAGGCTTGAATCTGGTGTGATTTTGGTATTTTGATGTTAATTTTAGTGTTTGGAGAGTGCAACTAAGTTTGAATAATCATATGTGAGGTGTTGGTATGTTTGGCTGGGGTCCCAAGGGGATCGGGATTGATTTCGGATGGTTAACGGGAAGTTTGGAACTTGAAATATGCAGTTACAGCTGCTGGTGCTGGTGTAACCTCACCTGCGGAAGTTTGACCGCAGGAGTGAGCAGAGCACCTTAGGTGCGGAATTGGGAGTCTCGGTAGAGGATCACAGGTGCGGAAGTTAGCCCACTTAAGGAAAGTCGCAGGTGCGGACCTGGACCGCAGGTGCGGGTCCGCAGGTGCGCTTAAGTGGCCGCAGGTGCGGAACCACTGTTCAGAAAGTATAAAAACCTCCCTTCGCGAATTTTAACCCTTTTTCCACCATTGTTGTACGGGTTTCGGGGTTTTTGAGGGATTTTGAAGAAGGAAACGCTGGTGCATCATTGAGGTAAGCTTTTTGGACTTAATAACTCAATTGTAGGTGATCCAAGACCTTAATATCAGTGTAAATTTATGGAAAATCAGTAGAAAAAGGGGAAGTTATGGCTTGAGATTATGAGACCTTTAGGGGTCGATTTGAGGGGTCAAACGAACTCCGATTTTGGTGTTCTCTATTTGTACAGACTCGTGAGAGGATGAAGAACATTTTGGTATAAAAAATTTTGAGTTTCGGGACGCGGGCTCGGGGGTCGGGATTTGACCGAATTCGTATTTTTGAGCTAAACTCGATATTTTCAATTGGAATTTATTCCTTGAGCATAATTTGATGATAAAAATATGAACTTGGTAGATTTGGAGCATCCGGAAGTTGATTCGAAAGGAAAACGCATTGCGAAGTAATTTCGGGCTAGTTTGAGGTAAGTAATGTCTTTAAATCCTGTCCTGAGGGTATGAAACCCCGGACTATGCACCCTTTCACGGGTTTTGAAATGCAAAGGTTGAAACTTTGGAGATATATCCCTTACTTAGGCGACTATTGAGTTGTGAAACGGCTTTTTAAGGCTTATTTCCAATAGTACTATATATACTTGATATGATTTGGGTTGTAAGCGATGTTTGGGGCCTAGTGCCGACTTGTTTACCCCTTTGGGGTTGTGTTTACTATATTTTCCTCACTGATATGTTATGATGTTACACTCAGTCCTTCCTGTGAAATTGTTTTGACACTCAAAGTATTTTGATACTATTTCTTGAAAATAAAACACTGTTTTTGGGTCGAGAACCCAGTATGTTATGGCCTAAGGGCAAATCGAGAGTGTCTGACTGAGTGAGGCTTTCGGGCCTATATTGTGATAGGCTTTCAGGACTATATCGTGACAAGCTTTCAGGCCTATATTGTGAGAGACTTTCAGGCCTATATTGTTAGAGGCTTTCAGGCCTATATTGTGTGAGGCTTTCAGGCCTATGTTGTTATAGCGCTTGGGCTGTAGGAGCCCCTCCGGAGTCTGTACACACCCCCAGTGAGCGCAGGTACCTATTGAGTGATGATTATTTCCCACGGGGCTGATACTGAGTGATGATTATTGCTCGCGGGGCTGTTACTAAGTGATTGTAGAATGCCTGATAAAGAAATTGTTACGAGAAGTGATTATGGCCCGAGGGGCAGTTATATGAAGATTTTTACTGAGTTTTCGAACTATGATTTACTTCGCTTTCAAACTGGTTTTTACTGAGAATTTTACTGAGATATACTGATATTACACTTGTTTCAAAGGATTTCTGAAAACTGATTTTGAACTCATGTATTTGATGAATACTATCTGGTGACTTGGTGTTTTACTGGCTTTTGTGAATTAGTGTATCTGTATTGTGTGTTTTATAATTCTCAGACTGTGATTTATTTTCATTACTACTGAGTTGGCGTGCCTCTGTGCACATATCCAGGTACCGATTTGGAGCAGTAGCTGCCTTGTTCGTTAGCAGTAGTCCACGGGATTTCGAGGTAGCTGTCCAACGTCTACAACTTCTCCATTTCCCTTCCTTGATTAGTATTGGAAATTGATTCATAGACATTTACTATGACATTAGGAGAGTTAGATTTATTTCGTTTTAGATGCTCATGATCATTGACTCCAGTCTTGGGAGGTATAGGTTTTCTTTAGGTTTGTTTAGACTATTATTGGGGAGTTAAGATTTAAACAATTTATTTTATCGCTATGCTTGTTGTTTATCATTGTGTTGTGAACTATTATAAAAGAATCAATGCGTAGTAAAGTGATGGTTTGCTAGCCTAGTTCCACGATAGGCACCATCACGTCCGGTTAGGATTTGGGGTCGTGGCATAACTACAACTACAATAACATACAACTTAAATATTAATTTTATACAATATGTCTTTTGTATATTTTGTATTTGATTTATACACGGTAAAAATAAATTTCATACAACTAATTATATATTATACAACCTATCTACAACTTTCACTCATTATTTCTATCAAGTTAAATATAACTACAATAACATACAACTTAAATACAAATTTTATATAAAATTTATATAATATATCTTTTGTATAATTTGTATCTGATTTATACATAGTAAAAATAACTTTCATACAATTAATTATATATTACACAATTTATCTACAACTTATCAAAAAATTTCTTACATTATTTCTACAATATTTCTACAATTTTACTATAATTTCGTAAATATAGTCACATCACGTCTTCTTCTTCTTCTTCTTCTTCTTCTTCTTCTTCTTCTTCTTCTTCTTCTTCTTCTTCTTCTTCTTCAATCTGAAATTAAACCAAAATAAAGTCTAATCTTCACCAAAACACCCTCAAAATTGAGATATAAACTCCAAACCATATTCCTAATTGTTTGCAACAACACCCAATCCAAACAAATAATGATTTTTGAAAATCCAAATTCGAATTCAAAGCTTCAAAGCTTTTTAATGGCTGTCAATGGTGGAATTGATGCTCTCTTTTCCTTTGCTTTACATTACTGGAATTAGGGATTGAGAGATAGAGAGAGACATAGAGAGAATTCCCAATTGTTTGCAACAACACCCAATTCAAACAAGCAATATTTTTTGAAAACCCAAATTCGAATTCAAAGCTTCAAAATATTTTAATGGGATCAGTGGGAGTGATTGTAGGAATTGATTAATTATCCTGAAATCCTAAAAATGTACATAATTGGTAATTTTGTATATTGTCACGACCCAACCACAGGGTAACCTGAAAATCCTTAGCAAAGACTTCTACAAGACGTGATGGCGCCTGTCGTGGAACTAGGCCAGCCACCTATTTATAACTATTCTAGATCTGATTATCAGAGAAAATACCATTTTTAACAAGTCTGAAGTCAATAATAATAATAAATCTGAATTTGAAAACAACTTATGAAACCAAAACCCAAATCCTACAATCCCGGATCCAGTGTCACACAGTTATGGGCTGCTAATATATAATATAGCTAAAAGAGGAATGACCAACATAGTCTGAAAAATAAATAACGACAGGTAGAATAGGAAAGAGATGATGAGATCACGGTCGCCACCTGCTACCTCGACAACTCTGATACTGCCAGCTACTCAATGACCAGAGCCGAGTCCCGATGTACCTGGATCTGCACACAAGGTGCAGGGGGTAACGTGAGTACACAAACTCAGTGGTAACGAAATCAAACTCTGGGCTGAGAGGTAGTGACAGTCTAAACCTCCGGTAGTTATGAATAATAGTGTATAAACTTGAGCATGACAGTAATATAACGGATAAAATTATGAAATGCACCAATTGTATCTGTACAACCTACATACCGGTATATGATCATCAATAACAGAAATAGATTGCACGTAGTAACCCGAATTCTCACAAGGACGTCCACTTAGTATTAGAATTGGCCTTCAAGCTCAGGGAAAATCCATCCCGGATTATAGATAAACACAAGTGACACAGTCACCTAGTACTGAGGAAAAAGGCCAATCCATCCCCACGGAGAAGATTCATCTCCAGAACATATCACTCGGACAAGATCCATGTCCAGGGAAGATCCATCCCTCAAAATTTGTGCACTCACTGGGGGTGTAAAGACTCCGGAGGGGATCCTATAAGCCCAAGCGCTATATCAAGCCAACGAAGGCATGATTCAAGGATCGCTGCGGTGTGCAGTCCGACCTCATAACTGTCTCAAAACCAGGCTCTAGGCCTCACTCAGTCAATACTTTCCAGTCTCACTCACAATGCCCTCAAATATATAAAAATCAGCCCCAAAACAATGATAATATAGAAATAAGCTAGCAATTACTGAGACTGAGGCATGAAACATATGCAGTAACATGACTGAGTGCATAATAGTAAATAACCGCATATAGAGACGGCAACAGTTGACCACTCGGGTCTGAACGCATTGGGTGTGAAGCCTTAGCATTTATATCTAACATGATTTCTAGCATGTTCAAAGTGATTTCAACCTTCACAGTACAAGCATCAGCCTAAAATGACCGTTAGGCAGTGCCAGGGGATGAGCCAGGCCTCAAACATTCGGCGTACGCCCGTATGCCCGTCACTTGGCAAGTGCGTCACCTTAATTAGCATCAAATATCAGATAATTTGGGGTTTCGAACCCTCAGTTCCAAGTTTGGAAGCGTTACTTACCTCAAAACCGGCTAAAAATACTACTCTACAGTGCCCTTGCCTCTAAATTCGGCCTCCGAGTGCTCCAAATCTACCAAAAATCAGATTTATATCATCATAATATGCCGAGGAATGAAATCCAATCGAAATTTATCAAAAATACTCAAAAATCTCGAAATTGGTCAAACCCGACCCCCGGGCCCACGTCTCAAAATTTGATAAAATTTACAAAACTAGAATCTTTGTCCTTCCCTGAGTCTACCCATATCAAATTTACCAAAATCCGACCTCAAATTTCAAATCATCAAAAGAATTTCTCAACTTTTCTTCCCATTTTCCCCCAATTTCCACTTTGATTTCCTCAATTTACATGGTAAAAATCAATACTAATTCATGAAATTAGACTAAAAGTGATTGAAGAGCACTTACCACGAGAATCTCACTGAAAATCTTTTCAAGAACCTCCTTCTCCCGAGCTCTCTAATGGTGTTTTGAAATATGGCTTAAAACCCTCATTTTTGAACTTAAACTTTCTGCCCAGTGATTTCTTCTATGCGGTCGCGGACATCCAGTCGCGATCGCGGAGAACAACTCTGCAACCTCAATTAATTACCCACGCGATCGCGAATGCCTCCACGCGATCCCGATTCACCTCTACTTAAACTCACGTGATCGCGAAGAACAACTGGACCCCTTCCTCACGCGCCCTTCAACCTTACGCGATCGCGGACTCCTCCGCGCGATCGCACTGTACAATCTCTTCAACACTCACGATCGCGATCCCCTTCACGCGATCGCGTTTAACAAAACTCTGCCCTTCCTCAGCTAGACCTACGCGATCGCAAACTTCATCCCGCGATCGTGTAGAAGGAAACCAGAAACTTCGCACCAGCAAAATCTGCCAAGTTTTCAAGCCAAAAGTTGGTCTGTTAACCACCCGAAACACACCCGAGGCCCTCGGGACCTCAACCAAATATACCAACACATCCTAAATGATCATTTAAACTTAGTTGCACTCTCGAACAACCAAAAATAACACCAAAACACCAAAATCACATTGAATTCAAGCATATGAACTTTGAAATTTCTAACTTCCACCAACGATGCCGAAACTACCCAAAACAACTCCGATTGACCTGAAATTTTGCAGACATATCCAAAATGACATTACGAACCCGTTCCAACTGTCGGAATTCCATTTCGACCACGATAGCCTATTTTCCACTGCCGACCGGAAATCGCCAAAACTAACGTTCGCCAATTCAAGCATAATTCTACACCGGACATCACAAGAACATTCCTAAGTCCCAAATCACCTAACGAAGCTATCCGAGCCATAAAATCCGCATTCCGAGGTCTTTTACCAATAAGTCAACTCCTAGTTGACTTTTCCAACTCTAAGGCTACTTTCAGAGACTAAGTGTCTCAATTCCTTCTATAACCACTCCGAACCCGAACTAACCAACTCTAACACATCATGAACAGCCTAACCAAGCTATGACAAGGCAGAAACAGTAAAAATAATGCATATTCTACGTAACGACCGACCAGGTCGTTACATATATAGGAGGTAACTAAAGTGAAACTTGAGTAGGGAGGGTAATAAAGTTTCCAATAGTATATAGATATATAAAAATTCCAAGTGAAATTGAACAAATTTGACGGGGTATCCTTTTTGAGAGCCCGTGTTTAAAGTTTGTCCACATTTTTAAAAGTTTTGCAAAAGTTTGTCCACATTTTTAAAAGTTTTGCAAAAATAACTCGGCAGCATCCAAACTTTTTCATCTCCACCTTTTCTCATGTTTCTTTTATTTGTTGTCTCAAAAATAAGGTTTTCTTTATAGCTAAGTAAATCTTTTACCAGATTATCATTCTTAGTGATTGCTAAAACGGATATACGTAAATTAAGAGGCCATTATGGAACTTATGGGCATTGTTTGTACGTCGAAATTGAATTAAAAAGGGGAAATTATAAGTAGCTCATTACCAAAATTGGTCAATTGATAAAATATTACTAATATTAGCCAAATTAGCCAATTAGCTGGAGCAAAAAAACTTCAAATTTTTGCTTTGTTTTGAGTAGGTGTTATTAGAATAGATTGGGCACAACTTAAGGAACTTGAATCTTAGTTTTGGGATGATTTGGTGAAGTTTTGAGGTGGTTTGAATTGAAAATTTGAAGTAAAAGCTAACATGAAAAAAATGATATGTGTATCACATATATATCATATTTTGTATCAATTGTGTATCACATGTATATCCGATGTATACATTTGTGTGAGATACATGCGTGATACATGTTTGATACATGTGTCGCAGAAGACTTTTTTGAACTCGATTTAATTACGAATTGTGATACAAAACCAGTCTAAATCACCTCCAATCTTCTTCAAATTTTGTATATTGACTTATCTATATATTTTCAATGAATTTCAATACCCATTGAAAAAGTTCCTTTTTTGTTTAGATTTTTGAAATCTTGTATATATTTTTGTATTTCATCACCTTATTTGCTACCTCATCCATGAAATTTCATTTCCGCCTTGTATCTAGTGTTGATAATCACGCTTAAAAATATGGAAGGTGATTTTTGCATGTGATTCTTTGAGAGAAAGAACCCTATTATTTGGTTTCTCAATTTTTGTTGGCTAGTATTGGTAAATTTATAACTAATGGCTAGAGATTGGTAAGTTGAGATTTATTTGGGATATTTGTATAAGTTTCCCATTAAAAAATTGAATACGATGTATTAAACCCAAGACAAATGAAGGAATGCCCATTATTGAAGAATTTGGGAAGTGTTATCTTTATGATTGATTCAAATATCTCGCTAGAACTCTCGCACTAAATAAATGGTAGTTATTCAGTATAAAACACAACTCAATTACAATATTCGGAAAAAATTAAAAATTTGAAAAAAGAGAAGCAATGAGATGAAAGAATTGCTACATAAATAGTGCAAAAACGGCAAAAATATTCTCTCTCTGCTGTAAAAGCTTCCGAAGCAAAGCGCTCTCTATTCTTCAGCTTCCAAAATTTATAGTTCATCATTTTGATTTTTGAGCACCATATTATCCATCAAAAAGACGACCAGATTCAGACCTCATCGTGCAGTTTGTGGCCTGGTAACATCAAAATATAGTCCATTTCACAATAAATCACATAATAGGCAAAAGATTAAAAAAAATGCTGAGAAAGACACTCACTGATACCAACTAGTCACGATCTCAAATCCTAACAGGCCGTGATAGCGCCTATCGTGGAACTAGGCTAGCCAACCATCACTTTACTACGCATTTGTTCAATTATCATAGTTCACAATTTAATAATAAGCAGCAATCATAGCATCAATAATATAAATAAGTCTTAGCGTTCTCATATTAGCCTAAACAACCTTCCGAGAACTGGAGTCAATAGTCATGAGCATCTAAGAATAAATAAATCTAACTCTGCTAAAACTTATAATATATGTCTCTGAATCAAGTGCTAAAACTAAATAAGGAAGGGAAGTGGAGAAGTTGTGGACACTGGACAGCTACCTCGAAATTCCATGACTCCTGCTAACGAACAAGGCAGCTACTGCTCCAAATCGGTACCTGAATCTGTGCACAGAGGCACATGGAGTCTTTATGAGTACGCCAACTCAGTAGTAATAAAAATAAATCACAGTCTGAGAATTATAAAATACACAGTACAGATACACAATTTCACAAAGAACTAGTAAAACACCAAGTCTCCATGTAGTATTTATCAAATAATAAGTTCGAAATCAGTTTCTAGAAATCCCTTGAAAACAAGTGCAACATCAGTATATCTCAGTAAAATTCTTAGTAAAACCAGTTTGAAAACGAAGTAAATCATAGTTCGAAAATTTAGTAAAATCATCATAAATCTGCCCCTCGGGCCAAAGTCATTTCTTGTAATAGTTGCCCCTCAGGCATTCTCTCAATCACTCAGTATCGATCATCACTCAGTATCAATCATCACTCAGTATCAGCCCCGCGGGCAATCATCATCACTCAATCGGTACCGGCGCTCACTGGGGGTATGTACAGACTCCGGAGGGGCTCCTACAGACCAAGCGCAATAATAACATAAGGTCTGAAAGCCTCCTCACCACTCTCCTGAGGCCTGAGAGCCTCCTCACCACACTCCTGAGGCCTGAAAGCCTCTTCAGCACACTCCTGAGGCCTGAAAGCCTCCTCACAATATATTCCTGAAAGCCTCACTCAGTCAGACACTCTCAATTTGCCCTTAGGCCATAAACATAACGGGAAGGTGACCCAAAAATGGTGTTTCATTTTTTAATAAATAGTATCAAAATACTCTAAGTGTCAAAACAATTTATCAGGAAAAGACTGAGTGTAAAATCATAACATATCAGTAAGGAAAATATAGTAAACACAACCCCCAAGGGGAAAACAGATCGGCACTAGGCCCCAAACACGGCTTACAGCCCAAATCATATCATAATAAAATAATAATAAGTAAGCATAGGCTTAAAAGTCGGTTTAACAACTCAATAGTCGCCCAAGTAAGGAATATATCTCCAAAGTTTCAACCTTTGCATTTCAAAACCCGTGAAAGGGTGCATAGTCCGGGGTTTCATACCCTCAGGACAGGATTTAAAGACATTACTTACCTCAAAACTAGCCCGGAACTATTCCACAACACGCTTGCCTCTCGAATCAACCTCCGAAGGCTCCAAATCTACCATGTTCAGATTTTTATCATCAATATGTGCTTAAGGAACAATTTTCAATCGAAAGATATCAAATTTAACCCAAAAATCCGAAACCGGTCAAAACCCGACCCTCGGGCCCGCGTCCTAAAACTCAGAAATTTTTATACAAAAGTGTTTTCGTCCTCTCACGAGTCCGTACATATAAAGAACACCAAAATCGAAGTTCGTTTGACCCCTCAATCGACCCCTAAAGGTCTCATAATCTCATGCCCTAAAACCCAATTTTTCTACTGATTTTTCATGAATTTACACTGATTTTATGTTCTATAATCATCCATAATCGAGTTTTAATTATCAAAATACTTACCTCTATGAAGAACAAGGATTTCCCTCTTCAAAATCGCCTCAAAAGCTCTATGTCCGTACAACAATGGTGCAAAAATATGTTTAGGTCGCGGAGGTTTAATTTATATATTTTGCCCAGGTATTTCCTCTTCTGCGACTCACTTAACCGCACATGCGAGCCCGCACCTGCGGTTCTTTAACCGCACATGCGAGCCCGCACCTGCGGTTCTTTAACCGCACCTGTGACTCTTTCGCACCTGCGACCCACTGCCCGCACCTGCGAGCCTGCACCTGCGGTCCCTAAGTAAAAAAAAAATCTTGTGCGGGTGAGGGGTAGGGGTAGTGGATAGGGTTGGGGGTGCAAAAAAAAAACAGAAATATGAAAATTACAAAAAAAGTATTAAAAAAAATGGGGGATTATGGGGCAGGGTGGGGTGGGTAGGGAGGGGTGCAGAAAAAAAATAGAAATTTTAAAATAAAAAGTAAAAATAAATATTTTTTTTGCGGGGGTGGGGTGGGCAAGTGGCTGGTGGATTGGTGAGGGTAAGGAATAGGGTGGGGAATGTTGAGAAGGAGTTTTGGAAAATGTTTTCACTCCTCTTGATAGGGAAAACATTTTCCTCATCATGGGAAAATTTTCCTTCATACCAAACACACCCTAAGTGGCTGAATTCTCATTATAATCACTTCGATTTCAAGCCTACCAACTCTAACACATCAATAACAGTATAATCAATCTATAGCAATTCACTAACAGTAATCAAAATGTAGGTTTTTACGTAACGACAAACTGGGTCGTTACTCACATCACGATGACATAGTTTGTTACTCTTTTCATCAAAAGTTTTAAGAGAATTACCAGAGTCCCTGTATTTCTTCATCGAATCTTACACTCTTTCTAGACAACTAGTCTACGAAACCCTGAAAATTATTTATATGATCAGAAGTAGGATTTTCCTCTTTGTATCGAATATTTATCAATTGGTTAAGCAAGAATAACTTATTATTGCTAGTTTTTGAAGCATAAAGTGTCTCGAGCTTTTCCCACAAAGTCTCGAGCTTATAATATGATTACGAATATTATATTCAACCCATTATCTGATATAACCGCAAACCTGTAAGTGCTCAAATTCTCAATCCTCGTCAGATAGAGTTTTAGGTTTGTTGGGAGTAAACATAAGTAAATGCCTTTTTTTTTTTATAAATATAAGATCTTTTATCTTGCCTTTCCAAATGTGATAATTATTGTCATTCGAACAAACCATCTTACTCATATTTGTCTCCATCAAATAGATAATTAACACAACCAAATATAATCACAAGCTCTGATACCACTTGTTACGATCGAAAAAATCAGGTGTCATGCAGAATCTAGTAAAGCAAACCTTGGGTACAAAAATCAGAAACGTGTATATTGAATTGGGACCAATGGAAAATACTTACTGAGAAGTCGAAAATCACACGCATCAATTACTCTCGCGGAGTTCCAAGAACTCTTTTTTCCTCCTTGGTTAGCTACCAGTACATAGATCTCTCTTCCTTTTCGTAATGCTAGTTGTGACAGAGGTTGAGCCGGAATTTGAAGTTTTTGGGTTCTAAATTTTAGCACTTTTAAATTAATGGGTTCTAAATTAATATAATTTAAACATGTTAAATGAATTTTTAAGACTAATATAGAGTTTGAACCAAACTGAACCCACGCCTCGGTGTCTATCTCTGCCCAAAGAATCTTTTTCTTTGTTTGGTGCCTTTGTTTTGTTTTTTCAAATATACATATTTTTGGATCTCCTTGTTCCTAAGGCTTTGATTAGCAGATAAGGTAAAATCACGGATTCCCTTGTGTTTTTCTTACTCTTTATATTTTTTCTGGTTTTAGAACTCTTTTGAGAGAGAGATGGAAATGAAATCATATCATAGTGGTGTTGGGATCGAAATAACATGGTGCATACGGAAACTGACAATACAAAGTTTGATGGACGATAAATCATGACGATAAAAGAAAAATATACTAAACTAAGCATAATACTTTATAATGGTTTGATCAATTGATCTACATATTATAACTAATAAAAGAAGAAAAACTATCGAGAGAAAAATCTCCCCCTAAACAAAACTCTGTAATGACTACATTGTGGATATACACATCGGAACGTTCAAAATACTGATTCGGGTCCGTTTGACCAAAATGTTGACCGAAGTCAACTCAGTTGAGTTTCAAAGCTCTACTTCACATGTATATTCATGTATACCTCAGTGTGATATACATGTGTGATAAAATGTGCCGCAGAAGAATTTTTTAAACTCTATTTTAACTATGAATTCTTATCCGAAACTAATCCAAATCACCTTCAATCTTACTTAAATCTTGTATACTGCAACTTTTATATTTTTTTGAATAAATTTCAACCATACCCGTTAAAATAAATCCATTTTGCCTAATTTTTTTTTATAAATATTGATATCATTGATAATGAATTTTGACTCCAAATTAGTCTAATTCACCTTAAACTTCCTCCAAATTTTCTACATTGTCTCATCTATGTATTTTGAATGAATCACAATAATACACATTGAAATTAATTCTTTGATATTTGAAAAAATCAAATATTATGGACTATAGAAAAGGGTCAAATAATCAATTAAAGTGGATCGAAGAGAGTAATAATAAATTTAGAATGATTTGATGTAAATATTAAGTAGGAGCAAATTCTTATATATTACTCCCTCTCCGGTCCAAAGTAAGTGATTTTTGGGTTGCTTTCAGACAGATTAAGAAATGCATATTTTAACATTAATTAGCAATGAAATTGATCATATTAACCTTTATTGTCTCACATAAACACTCATAACACATACTCCAACACTATTTACTCCACGGGCAATGTAAGAAAAAAACAATTAATTCGTTCTCGAAATCTGGAAAAATCACTTATTTTGGACCACAAAAAAAGTCAAAAATTACTTATTTTGAACCGGAGTATGTAATGTTGTATAGACTTTCATCGTATACACATATGACTTAAGATTCCACGGATTTTCACTATTAAAGCGTACCGGTTTAGTTTTCGATAAATAATCAGCAAGAACTTTTGTCTTTGAGAATGAATTTCAAAATTAACATTTTGTTTTTCCAGGTTTTGTATAATAAAAAAATAGGGATCATCTCTTTTTGGTTGTCAATATATTTGGATTGAATTTTTTAAAATACACGAAAATCAGATATTGAATTGGGACCACTAAAGTCGGAAAGCACACGCATAAACTATTCTTGCAGAGTTCCGAAAACTCTTTCTTCCTCAGAGCTCTCTTCCTCTTCATAATGCTAGCTGGTCTCTTTCTCTGTTTGGTGCTTATGTTCGATTATGATCTTGTGGATTCAAATATTCATTTTGGGATCTCCTTATTCCCAAGGCTTTTGTATCATCCAACTTCATTTTGCTTCAGAGAATCAGCTTTAGTGACACTTAGATTTCGTGAGACCTATGTAACCTAAGCTCTGATACCACCTTGTCATGACCCAAAATCTAAACATAGATCGTGATGGCGCGTATCGTGTTACTAGGCAAGTCTACTTCCCGAAATATTACTATTGATTGATTTTAAGAATTTAATACAACAATATCAACATTTAAATTTCTCATAAACTAAATCAACTCTAATATAATTCATATAAAGATACGGAAGCTAGCCCCAAATATCGGGGTGTCACTAAGTCATGGCCGTCTAAATCTATGAACTAAGATATATAACTGTCTAAAAGAAGAAATAACAAAAGGAGTAACAAGGTCCTGCGGACGCTAGCAGCTACCTTGCAGTCTCCACAGACAGCCAGTTATTTTTAAAGTTTAAATAACTTTTAAGGTCTTAGATTGAACCCATAAATTTTAAATAATCTTTAAGATATTCATGTTGAACCTATTATATTTTTAAAGCTATGAGTTTATATTTATTTATTTATTTAATAGATTTTTAATTGTAAATTTATATTCCACATCAAATTTATTGAGTTCGGATAAACATGGTACTACAAATACGTCCCTGCTGATGTGTGGATTGTTTTTCTTTCTTTCATTTATTACTATTAGTATAAAAAGTATTTAGTGTAGCTTTGGAAGTAGTTGAAATTGCCTTGACTCAGCGTAACTGAATGCTCTCTCCAAAAAATATCCTTTTCAATTTAATTATACAAAAAAAAGTAACCACGAATATGCAAAGCAATAATAAAAAATGACTATTTTTTATTTGTCTTTTTGGTTTTGTAGGAAAAGGCACCACCAAAGAATCAGAAACATTTTGAAGAAAAAATCTGTATATAAAATAAGATTATTAATAATAAATAAAGGTACGATGGAAAAGAGAAACAAGATAGCAATCAAATCACATCAAAAAGGCTTGTTATCGTTTGTAACAACAAATTTAACATTAAGATATAATAAAATTTAAATAAATATTATGTCTAAAATAAAATTACAATACAATACATAATAACCAATTAACAAGTCGTGGGGTATAAATAAAATAAATACTATGTTTGCATGTACTTTATATGGGTTCACTTACTCTATATACTCCTATAACTCATATATTCTCTTTTTTATTACTTGTTTGTCTTCATTATTATATCAGATTTACCCAAACTTACATGCATAATATCAAGTGTATTGTACTTGTGTATACAGTCAAAATCAGGCCTACCCTATTTTATTGACTGATCGAGGTAGGGGAGTTGCTCCGAGAGTAGCCTCATAATGGGTCGAACTCGAGCTCTAAGATGAGATATATATATATCGAGCCTGGAGATCGAAGTGTCTGTTGAGATCGGGGCCCGATTACTGATCCTTAACTTTTCGAGGAATCCTTCATTAGTGGTTGTGAATGACTGATTTTTTCAATCACAATCGAGACCAGGCATGACCGACTTCGAGTAGGGCATGATAACGGAACGGCGAGATATTCGTAACCGGTCCAAGATCACGGCGAAAATCCCGAAACATATCAAATCAAGAACGGTTAGTGGTACCAATCATGAAATACTTCCGTAATTAGAATTGTACCTTATTTAGGATTCATCTATTATATAAAGAGGATATTTCATTCACTTGTAAGATCATCATTGTTCAGTGATAAAAATACTTATACTCGTTTTTGCTATCTTACTTATTGTTCATCAGAATTACTCTTCACTGTTCTTACTACCCTACCTCGAGACTGTCTCGAATCGAGGTTAAGGCTTTGCTTGCAGACTGGTTTGATTTATCTTATTGTATAATTTATCTGTTTAATTTTTTGTTTATCAATTAGTATTTGATTAAATCACATATCGTTAAAACTACAATATAAATTAAATTGTTACTCGATTTTTAAGGTGAACAACTTGTGCTCCGTTGATCCTTGTAACCAAACCTACACTGCGCCATTGATCCTATAAATCACTATCCACGTTGATTAATTAAGATGAAAACCAAGAACTATTATAACTACTACATAAGATCATAGGAGTAAATAAAAGTACTCTTGAATAAGGGTGTGTTTGGTATAAAGGAAAATGTTTTTTATGAAAAATATTTTTCTGGTGTTTGGTACACAAATTAAGGAAAATATTTTCTCAAGAGTATTCATAAATAATTTTGCTACAATAAACATGAAGCCATAAATTTTTAAACTAACAACCTTCCGAAACCACAAATTTCATAATCTTCTGAACCGCAAAACTTTCGAAACCGCGAAATTTTGAACCCGTAAACTTTATAATTTCTAAACCTGTAAACTTCGAAACACATAAACCCCGAACTCATAACTTTGGAACTTGTAAAACTTTGAACCTGTAAAACCGAAAGATGAAAAAAGTAAAAGTAAAAATATATTCAAAAAAATATATTTTTTTCCCGGAGGGAGAGGGTGCAGAGAAAAAATAAAATTTTTAAAATTACAAAAAGAAAAGTAAAAATAAAAAAAAATTGCGGGATAGGGGTGGGGTGGGTGGGTGGTGACGAAAAAAAACTTTTTTGGAAAGAGGGCATGGGGTGGGATTAGGTGGGTGGGTGAGGGAAAGGAATAGGGTGGGGAAGGTTGAGAAAGAGTTTTGGATAAAGGATAAATAGTATCCAATAATAGCAAGAATACAATACCTGAGGCAAACAAAACCACATACCGTAATAAAAATTTAAGAATATGAAGGGAAATGCATGCTACTAAACCTATCGGTGAACACTATAAACTACATACTAACCTTCTACCTTAATCCTCGACCTCCACACCCTCCTATCAAGTGTCATGTCCTCAGTGAGCTGAAGCAACGCCATGTCCTGCTTAATCACTTCTCCCTAGTACTTCTTAGGTACCTCGACCCCTTCTCAAACTCTCCATGGCAAACCTCTCACACCTCCTGACAGGGGCATCAATGCTTCTTCTCCTAACATGTCCGAACCATCTCAGTCGCGACTCCCCCATCTTGTTCTCCACGGAGGCTACTCCCACTACGTCCCGGATAGCTTCATTCTTAATCCTATCTCGTCTGGTATACCCACACATCCATCTCAACATCCC
>ML268596.1:0-18595 GCA_005239495.1 Nicotiana undulata
CCCATAGCCTAGATATTCAATTTCTAGCATTCTTCCAAAATTACCGAAATTCGACCCCAGGCCTGCTTGGTCCAAACACGAGGCTCGGGCCAAAACCCGATCACCCATAACCCCACGAGCTAAAATATATAATTTGTTTCAAGATCCGACCCCAAATTGAGGTTGAATCACCCAATTTTCCCAAAAAACTAACTCTACCCAAAACCCCTAATTTCTACGTGATTTTATGATTTTAGGCCTAGATTTTCTAGTGATTATGGAAGGAAATGGGAGAATTAGAAGTTAAGATCACTTACCCAAGTGTTTATGGAGGGAAATTAGCTTGAGGATCGTCAATGGGGGTGGGAGGAGAAGAAGAAGGCTGAAAATGTGATATTCCCGTATGGTATTCTGTTTTTGGNGGGCCGCGTTCGCGAAGGTCTGACTCCCTAACCTTCCGCGTTCGCGACCCTCTACCCGCGTTCGCGAAGAACAAACCTACTTGACCCCAGACCCCACCCTATAACACTACGCGTTCGCGTAGAGCAGTACCCCCATAGCTCCGTGTTCGCGACCGTACCCGTGCGTTCACGTAGAAAAAAACCCAAGCCACACCAGATTTTTCGAACGCGGCCAAGGGCTCGCGAACGCGAAGGGTATTACACCAGACATCAGAAACAGGCCAAGAACACCAGATTTTTCATGCATTTCTCATCCCGTTAGCTACCCGAAACTCACCCGAGTCCTCGGGTCTGAAAACCACAAACACACACGACTCCAAAAACATCCTACGGACTTATTCAAGCTTTTAAATCATAAAAATAAACGAATTAAACCTCAAAACTCATAGAAATTTCTTAAAACTTCATAAGGCTTAATTATTCCGATTTTTATCCGAAACCCGTCATTTCGAGTCCGTTTTACACCAAATTTCACAGATAAGTCACATAACATATAATAAACCTGTTCCGGGATCCGAAACCATAATACGGGTCCGGTAACACGGTTTTCACATAATTATTCATTTCCAGAAAACAATTTTTTTTAAAAATTCATTTCTCGGGCTTGGGACCTCGGAATTCGATTCCGGGCATACGCCCAAGTCCCATATTTTCCTACGGACCCCTCTGGGACCGTCAATTCACGGGCTTGGGTCCGTTTACCAAAAATATTGACCAAAGTCAACTTTATTCAATTATTCAATTCAAAAATTCCATTTTAATAAAATTTTCACGTAGAAGCTTCCCGGCTACATGCCCGAGCTGCGCTTGCATATCGAGGTGAGATTAACAGAGGCTTTCGGGGCCTCGAAACACAGATTTAGCTGGAATTACTTAGGATGACCTTTTGGGTCATCACAGAAAATATGCTGGGAAAAGGGGTAGCAATTACTGAAATACGAAACAGAGCAACAGTTGAAGTATTTAAATAATAACAGGAATTAACAACACTGAACAAACAAGTAAATAGAAACGACACATGTCCCCTCGTGCATAGAATATCACAACACGGCACAGAATGTCCCCTCGTGCATAAATATCATAAACACGACACGGAATGTCCCCTCGTGCATAAATATCATAAACACGGCACAGAATGTCCCCTCGTGCATAAATAACATAAACATGGCACAGAATGTCCCCTCGTGCATAAACAACATAAACATGGCACAGAATGTCCCCTCGTGCATAAATAACATAAACATGGCACAGAATGTCCCCTCGTGCATAAACAACATAAACATGACACAGAATGTCCCCTTGTGCATAAACAACATAAACATGACACGGAATGTCCCCTCATGCATGAATAACATAAACATGACACGAAATATCCCCTTGTGCATAAACAACATAAACATGGCACACAATGTCCCCTCGTGCATAAACAACATAAACATGGCACGAAATGTCCCCTAGTGCATAAACAACATAAACATGGCACGGAATGTCCCCTCATGCATAAGCAACATAAACAACAGTTTGGCAAGAAAATCAACAATAAGAAACCATAAACGCAAAGGAACAATCAACAGGAATAATACTGTCCCGGGAAGGGACACATCTATAACCAATCCTACACAAGTGTATAATTTAACAAAATATATCTCAACCGATCAAGTACTCAACAGTGTTCACAACCACGAATTTTTCTCAAACGAATAACTGCCAAATCGATATTAATCCATAACACAATAAACCTCAATGAAAATCACATAATTGCTCATATTCGACTCACGGGTATGCTTGACCACAACATATAGGTACTCGTCACCTCATCTATACATTGGACATGGAATAAACACGTAGCAAATAAGACTCAACACCTATTCCCTCAAGATAAGGTTAGGCCAAACACTTACATCGATGCCAAGAACACAATTCAAGCCTCAACTACCGCTTTACCTCTTGATTCCACCACCAACTCGCTCGTATCTAGCCACAAGTTACTTAATTATATCAATAAATGCTAAATGAATCAATTTTAATGCATGGAAATGAGTTTTCTAAAACCCAAAAAGTCAAAAATCGACCCCGGGCCCGCTCGGTCCAAACCCGAAATTCAAACCAAAAACCCGATTACCCATTCACCCCCGAGCCCGGATATATAATTAGTTTTGGAATCCGACCTCAATTTGAGGTCTAAATCCCCAAATTTCAATATTCTTAGGTTTTACCCTAAATTCCCAATTCCACCATGAAAACCCTAGATTCTAGGATGAAAGCTTGTAAAAAGAAGTTAAAGAGTAAAGAAAATGAGGTAGAAATCACTTACTAATGTTTTGGAGAAGAAAGAGTGTTTGGAAAATCTCCTCTTACCTTTTTAGGTTTTTGAAAAATGAAAAATAACTGAAAATCCCGTTTAAATATACCTCTCTCAGACCCCCCACCGCGGACCACACAAAAAGGAGTGCGGCCGCATAAACAAAAAAACAAAGAAAAAATGACTACAGTGACATACTTTAGTATTTTGGCCATAAATTTCTCTACAGATGTCCAAATTGCAATTGCTTTACCTTTCTGGAAACTAAACACGAAGGGCTACAAATTTTGTCTTTGAAGCATCTCAGAATTCTTTGTAGATCAAACGATATAGGCCTCCGAAGTCAGACCAATGATCCTGCTTCCTCACCGTGGACCGCACAAAGTCGAGTGCGGCCGCAAAGCCCCTTTCCACGGCAGCACAAAATGAGTGCGGACCTCACTGGCGGGTTCAGAGATCTGCACTTCTCTGACCTGCAACAGCTATGTTTTAAGCCAAAAAACTCCTCGGGACCTACCCGAAACTCACTCGAGCCCTCAGAACTTCACGTGCACACAACCTCGAAAACATCCTACGAACTTATTCGTGTAATCAAATCACCAAAATAACATCATAAACATCGAATTAAACCTCAAAATCAATGAAATTTCTCAAAACTTCTTTAGACTTCAAAATTTGCATTTAAGGTCCGAATCACGTCAAATTAATTTCGTTTCTTACCAAACTTTACAGACATAACATATATATTATATCGAACATGTACCGGGCTCCGGAACCATAATATGAGCCCGATACCACATGTTTCACATATAATTACTCTTTCAAAAATCTCTTATATTTTCAGAAAATAATTTCTTTTAAAAATTCATTTCTCTGACTTGGGACCTCGGAATTCGATTCCGGGCATACAACCAAGTCCCATATTTTCCTAACGACCCTACGGGACCGTCAAATCACGGGTCCGGGTCCGCTTACCAAAAATGTTGACCATAGTCAACTTTATTCAAATTTCAACACAAAATTATCATTTTTTATCAGTTTTCACATAACGGCTTCCCGGCTACACGTCCGGGCTGTGCACGCAAATCGAGGTGAGATAGAAGGAGGTTTTCACGACCTCGGAACACAGAACCGACCAAAGCTAGGTGAAAGTAGTAGCTGATATCATTCGCACGGAGACACGAGGTAGATCTGCTGGCGTCCGCAGATTCCTGAAGTCTTTTCCCATTTATTTAGATACTGTTTTATTTCATTCAAAACAGAGATACATTTTTTTCAGCCCAATTATTTGTAGTATTCTTTAGTAGTTCGTGAATTATGACACCAGACCCTGGGTAGTTATATAGTTAGTATTAATTTGTGGTTCGTATCATCTTATCGAATATTATTCTTGATTGCATTTATTGGAAAGTATTAAATTTCCTTTTTATTTTAAAATTGTTCTATTGTGTTTAAGTAACTTTTAAAAGAAAAAGTTAGTTAAATTTCTAACATTGGCTTGCTTAGCAAGGATGGTGTTAGACACCGTCACGATCCCGATGATTGCGAATTTGGGTCATTATTGCTTGTGTCACTGGTGGTGGAGTAATGCTAAATGAAATTCTCTTTGATTTGGGTAAATGGCAGAAAGATTTGAGACGTGAAGATCACGATCAAAAGTGTAGGAGAAAAAAGGATCGTGAACAGTCACAAGCCAAGGGCTTAAGAAACAAATAGTCACTTAATGAAATAAATATTCACTTTCCATTTCATTCTTTTGATGCCTTTCTACGAAATTATCCATAAAATCATTTATTTTAGTGACACCAATATACTAGCAAAAGCAATACATAAATAATCATATGTTTTAAGAGTTAAGCCTCCTACCTACTGTTGGATTTTCAAATCCGAACCAATCTCACACGGACAAGGACACTTTAAATTAATGTCACGATCCAGAATCTAATTAGTCGAGATGACACCTAATCCACCCGCTAAGTAAGTCAATGACAACTATTTAATTTAATAAGGCTTATTAAGTGAAGAAATGATAATACAACTGTTTAATACAAGAATTTTTCCTAAGACTGGTAGTAAAAATCATAAGCTTCTAAGATTAGAGTTTACAAAGTTAATATGAAATAATACATCATGTGTTCGAAATGTACATAAACGGATTTTTAATAATCTAAGGCTACCATGAACAAGAGGCAGATACTACCGGAACACATGTAAATCTTCAAATTCAGCTACCATCGAACACAACAACATCAACAACCAACATCTTCACGCAAGGTGCAGAAGTGTAGTATGAGTACAACCGACCCCATATACTCATAACAAACCTAACCATAGGTTGAAAGTAGTGACGAGCTGGGACAAGGGTCAGAATCCAACACCAATAACCAGCAAGAGTTCATAACAATATCGTAAAGATGATGCAAGAAATAACTCAATAAATAAATGTTCAACTCGTATAAAATTCTGGAAAATAAATGCTTTTTTCAAGTATACCGTAAAACTCAAATCATTGCCGAAATTACCAAAATATGAGTAGGTTTGTAAAGTTGCAATTTTTCTTAAAACTTTTCAAAAATACTTAAGATGTTTCATTTTTCAGATCGCACGAGGAAAGTACATCTTAATGCCTACATTTCACTATGCAGGTGAAATCATGAATGACGCAATGTCGTACAGCATGAAGAAAAATACATCTCTATGCATGTATGTCAAGTGTGCATGTCAAATGCAATGTATCTCAAAGATGAACTCATGTACTCACACTCTTCGAGTACTCAATCTCATTGTCTCACACTTTTCGCTCATCATGCTCAATCACTCAGTACTATATATGGCCAATCCATCCCAGGGAAGATCCAACCCGGAATATATACTTCAATTGTCCATCAGTCACACAATACTGGGTAGGGCCAATCCAACCCGTGGGGAAGATCCATCCTCAGGTATAAATGATTCGGACAACATCCATGTCTAGGGAAGTCCATCCTTCAATATAAATCAACTGGGCTCACACGGGGTGTGGGCAGACTCCGGAGGGGCTCCTTCAGCCGAAGCGCCATAATGAGCCAGATCCAGGCATAAATCAATATAACATGCTGCAGTGTGCAGATCGATCTCACAATATCAATCATAATCAGGCCCTCGACCTCACTCAGTCATCAATCTCTCTAGTCTTTCAAGCTCACAATGCCATGAAACTAGCCCCAAAATGATGATATGATGTGTCAATATGTAGCAACTGAGACTGAGATATGCTATGAAATGAATGAACATGACTAAGAATGAAATTGCAATGTAAGCAAATAACTCAACAGTAGTAATAACCTTAGTGGGTCCCAACATGATAAGCATGTAGCCTAGACATGGTTTCTAACATGGATCACAACTCAATAGCTCAAGTACGAAAAAATTTCATGTTACGGGTAAGATCAGGTAACTACATAGTACCACAAAAATAATGGGGTCACAATTCACACGGTGCACTCCCACACACCCGTCACGTAGTATTTGCATCACCTCAATACCAATCACATAGCACGTAACTCGGGATTTCATACTCTCAGCACCAAGTTTAGAAGTGTTACTTACCTCGAACAAGCCAAATTCCAAAACCGAGCAAGTCAAGCGATGCTCGAAAAATGCCATCTCGCGCATACCATCCTCCAAACGGCTCAAAACTATACAAAAGAAACTCAAATATATCAAATGATTCCAAAGGAAACAAACTCAATTGATAAAGGTTGAATTTTTAATCAATAGCCCAAAATCGGCCAAAAAGTCAAAAGCGGGTTCCGAGGTTAAACTCACAAAATCCAACAACCCATTCAATTACGAGTCCAACCATACTAGTTTCACTCAAACCCGACTCCAAATTGATGTTCAAAACTTGAAAATTCATATGAAACTTTAGTTCAAAACCCCCAATTTCTCTTGTGGAACCCTCAATCAAATGCCGAAAATTAAGATAGATCATGATATAAAATTAAAAATGAGTAGAGAATAATTACCCCAGTCCACATGGTGAAAATTGCTTCAAGAGTCGCCTCTATCCGAGCTCCATAGCTCCCAAATATGCAAAAATGGCTGAAACTCTCGAAATAACGTACTTTATAATCTGCCCAGGTATTCCTCTTACGCGAACACGGAAAATTCATCGCGTTTGCAATGAATAAAAAAATACGCCACCAAAATACTCTATGCCTTCGCGGCACAAGTCTCGCGAATGCGATACACGGAGAAAACAGAACTACGCGAACGCTGATGAAGGGTGGGGAACGCGAAGAAGATGCGACCACAACCTAGTTCAATCAAACACACAACGCGAACGCGTACATGCTTACTGTCGCGCCCCCCTTTTTTCCTCGCGCGGGTTAGGTACGCAGAGATCGGGCTTCATGACATCCTGGACAACTCCTTAAAGAAAAAGGTTTAAGGAAGAGTCGCCACCAAAAGATTTTACGATGCGTTAGGGCACCTCGAATAATTAACTCATAGACTAGTTTGCGTTACCAGAGATTGGGTAAGGGCTTGAAATTATCCCAAGGGGAAGGTATTAGGCACCCCTCGAGATCCACAACTATGGGTCCCAGCCAAGTAATTTTGTGAATTTGGTAGTAAACAAGCAAGACTCACGTAAGAGGGGATTTCAAGTAAATACTGAAATTATTAAAAGAAATTTAAAGAATATCAAAGTAAAATCATTTGAATGAAAATGTCCTAGGTTTTAAATCAATATGGATCACATCAATGCAATACCCGGTATGTCATACCTCGAAGAGGGTCTACACGTGGTATTAGCGCAGCAGTCATCATATCCATATTCTACCCTTCCCACCCCGTTAAGGTATTTAAAACGCGTGTGTCGGTTCGAAGCTTATTGCGTGCTATTACCCGTACCATCCTATCAGTCCTAGAGGGTAGTTAGGACTACTATTCCTACAAGGCGAGTACTAGGTTGACCCCTAGGTATAAAGGATAAACTCTAAGCGACATACAATAACAGTTAGGACTACATATAGGGGAAGCATACATGAGCAAATATGGGCTCATAAATCCCTCTACGGGTTGTACACATAAATAGCACGACTCAAGCACATAAAGGAGTCTTGAGTTTCATAACCTAAGGAAGGATTTTAGGTGTGAATACAACATTAAGGCAGCAGGATTAATGAGTTGCAGAAGAAGTATATGACCAATTTTAGACCATTGTAGTTAGTAAGCAATGTGCAAAGAGTTTCTGGTTTATATTGGGGTCCTAGAGTTAGCCTAGGCGTCTGAAATGTTCTAGATACTGTTTTAATAGACATACAAAATGCACTTCTTTAGGTTTAGCTCTAGTGAACAGGTGATTATGTGAGTATGATGGATGCAAGTCCTATAGGCATGGTATCTAAAAAATGCATGCATAATGTAGGCAGACCTAAACATGCTTTCCTGAATACACAAACATTTGCAGAAATCAGAAATCATTATTTTAACGATATTTTACTTATTAACCAAAACATACAGAAACGTGATTTAAGTTGCTGATCCTATAACGTGAATTCTAGATGCTTAGAGGTATGCTTAGTACAATATTTAAATAGGCATGCTGAGAGTAAATTCCTAAGATAACAGGATATCTAATGCAAATATTAATAATTGATTATTATTACGAACCTAAAACAGGATTTCTATATGCAACAGTTATGTATATGCAGAGGCAGTATTATCGTAACAACCATTTTTAGTTATTTAACTAGGACAGGATTTCTAGGCGGGACAGTAATTGTGACAGTCTATTACTAGTAGTTAACATGATTTGCTAGATGATCGTGAGTGTGATGAGATGCTGAATTAAAGAAACCTAAAACATGATTTACTAATGCATGGCAAATATGTCCTAAACAGGATTTCTATTGCACACATAGGTGAAGTAAAGCCTAAACAGGGTTTCTACCCGGATTTATATTAAACATGCATAATCCCACCCTTTTCACTATCCAGCCCCGGAGTTAGTTTACAAATAATTATTACAAACCAACATAGCATAAATTACACAACTGAATAAGAAAATCAAGAAGCTATACTATAGAGATCCTAACAGTAGGCCTAAGTACCAGATCCACTTGCCATTTTCCATGGTCCTCAACCCAAGTGTGTCATAGTCTCTAAGGATCTCAGAAGATACTGGACAGTGCTTCACATCTAGGTACCCTAGCCAAGGATGAGTAAGTGCAGTGTAAAGTTCCATCCTTGTGTGTCAAAGTTCAATGAGTACTCAAGGTCCCCAAGGCAATGCTCACACGAAGGGGGCTGAACCTAAAGTCTAAGAGTAGTGGGAAGTGCTTGGAGTTTTAAAAGAGAATTTTTGAGTTTGAAAAAAGTAGTTTGAAACAACAGTACTTTGAAATATAACTTTAGAAAAAGTATAAAGGATCTTGTGAAAAAAGAAAGGTTTATCAAAGAGAGAAGCAATACAATCACAACCAGTACAGGGAACTCATGAAAGAGCACACACAAAAGGGGGCAAGGAGTTGGGGACAAATGACTTTGTTATCAGCATTAGATCCAAGTTACAGGTTCTCATAGTTATCACATAGTAGTCATATAGTTGTCACACAATTGTCACAAAACATCATAGATTAGCAGAGGCAAGATTGTATAGCATTCAAGTGTTAATAGAGGCAAGTTCATAACCTAGGGAGTTAAACATGAATGAAAGCATATAACAATAGTCAAGTCAAGGTAAGAAACATTAACCTATAAACAAATAATCATGCCAGAGTCATAGAATGAACATGAGGCATATCAGACTAAGAGAAAGAGATGGATAGTAGTATGCAGACACAATTACAGGGAAACACATGGAAGCAGGATACATATTCAGACTTAACAAAAGGGAAAGACATGATGGGGTTAAGCTAATTACATGGTAGACAGTAGAACCACAAGATAAAACACATAAATAATAGTAAGTAAATAAACAAGAACTGGAGCATATTGTATAGAGATACTATAAAACTAACTTAGAGACATATCGGCCGAATAGTAAGGAATAGCAAAATGCAAAGAGATAGAGCAGCAACAACAATATGCAGAATAAGAGAGCAGCAGAGGACAATAGTGTGCAGAATGAGAGAGCAGCAGTAGGACAGTAGTATGTAGAAGCACAAGAGAAATAGAGATTACTCAGTCTTGGCTTTAAGTCGACTGAGTAGTCAGTAATATAGGCAAAGGGAAAGAAGAGGTGTGTATGAAAAACACAGAAAGTTCAGAGCAATGTACTCAGTGTTTTTTGTGTGAGATCAGTGTAAGTGTCAGTCAAGAGTGTGTGTGTGTAAAGAGAGAAGACAAGGTATATATAGTTTGAAAAACGAGCAGTCACATAGGCAAAGAGTGCATAATTATGGAAATACAACCAATTAGTATCAATTAAATTACTGGACTCCTTCACTTAAGGAGTCAGGTTCAAACGGTGCAGCCAAGGCTAAATAAGGAAAGGAAATCAACTTATAAGACTGATTTTGTTTAATTAGGGACAAAGAAATCATATGGCACATAATAAGAGCCAAATACATAGTATATAATTAAGGAAGGTTGAACTATCATTATATTTATAAAGTAAACTAGGGTATTAGTTTTGAAAATCAACTAAAAGAATCTCGGAAGTAATTACAATTATAGGGAATCCGATATAGTTAAGGAAAGTATCATATAAGTGTGGAAAGCAGTCAAAGAAATGGGTACAGAATTACAAAGGACATATAGAATCACCTATTCAAGGAAAGCATCACATGATTGGGGATTCTTACACAAAAGGATCAATATAAATCAACAAGTGGACAGCCAGTAGGGTAGAGGTCAGAGTTTTCAAACATTTAAATAGCAGTCACTGATTGACACGGAGATATACTCATAGAAATCAACAAGAAGAGGTCATAACAATGAATTAAGCGAAAGTCATAAAGAACACACGAGTACACATAGTCAAACAATAAGGATCAACCTAGAACACTAGGGATTCAGCAATAACAGTTCAAACAACAAGAAATCATGAGATAATCACTTAAACATAGGAAAACTGACTAAAATCAAAAGGGAATACTGTTTTGAGAACATGGTATAGAAACCCTAGCTTTTGAAATTGTTAAAAACGAGATTTTCCGGAGAAAATCATAGAGAAACTTCATAATATTGTAAAATGTAAAACGGATCTTAAAAGAAACCCAGAAATACAGAAGGCTAGGGTTTCGTGGAACCCATAAAAGAGGGCAAACCTCATGAACGACAATCGATTTAGGCCGGAGAGACTGCAAGCTTACTCAAACGGACAGGGATGGCCGAAAATGGCAAGAGACCCAAAGGGAGGTGAGTGAACCGCTCCAGGCTCATCTGAAGAGCTTAAGAGGTCGCTGAATAGGCGAGAGGCAAGCAGGTGGCCAGGAGATGATAGGGAATCAGGGTTCCGGTGAGAATCCACCGAAGAAGGCGACTGGAAAACATCGGAGAAGACGAAGTCAAGAGACTTCTAGAGAGTCGTAGAGAGATAGAGAGATAAAGAGATGAACCGTCTCGGAGGGAAATGAGACGGGGGGGGGGGGTTATGTTAGAGTTAAATTAGGAAGGTTACATCTGGACCGTTGATCAAATTTGATCAACGATCGAGATTGAATCCTAGGTGGGCCGGGTATTTAATGGGGTTTGGGCTAGGTATAACTTAGGCTGGATTTAAAAATAAAAATTGGCTATTTGTTAAATACCCACTAAAAATAGATAAATAATTAATAAAAAATAGCTAATAATTAGATAAAATGAAATTGAGGCTAAATAAGTGAAATTAATATAATTAACTAGTATTTAAAATATAAGATGACTAATTACTGAATTAAAATAGCATAAGATATACAATTAGGCTATAATTGCAAAATCGTTGTAATTATAGCCAAATAATGCCAAATTTGCTAATTTGTGAAATAATAAAATCCCAATAGGTTTAAACATAAGATATAAATAACCTATTGAGTAAGAAAATTATTTGAAATTGTTTGTAACATCACTTATGCATAATTATGGAACATAATAATGTTAAATAACCAGGAAAATGATTTGATAAAAATACGGAAAATTATGAAAGAATATCGATTGCTGCAAAGAGTGATTCTTAAAGCTTATATGCAAGTTTGAAAATAATTTGAGGAAAAATTGGGTATCAACACTTACGTGGTGATGCTCAAATTGCAGCAACATACATGAACGCGTCCGAGGACTCGCGAATGTGATGAATAATTTCTCCCAACCTTCAAACAACTCTACGCGATCGCGATCTATAATCCGCGATTGTAATGACCCGACCGGTCGTTTGAGCATTAACACTTCGCTCTATTGTTTTAGGGCACGATTATCTCCTCATGATGTATTATGACTTATGTGAATCGTCGGTTTTTGTTTTCAGGTTATCTGAAATCGATTTGGAAGAATGAATTTCATGAATTGAAGCTTTAATTTGGAAGAGTTGACCAAGTTTGATTTTTTAGCATTTGACCTCGGATTGGAGTTTTGGTGGTTCCTTAGGTCTGGATGGTAATTTTGGACTCGGGCATAAGCCCAGATTTTCATTTGGATGTTTCTAGAAGGATTCAACACTAATTGACGAAAGTTAGAAATTTGAAGGTTTGGAAAGTTCACAAGTTTGACTAAGAGATGACTTTGATGATATCGGGTTTGAAATGTGGTTCCGGGGATTTAAATAGCTTCTATATGTCATTTGGGGCTTGTGTGCAAAATTTGAGTTCATTTCAAGTTGATTTGATATGTTTCGGTGCGAGTTTTTGAAAGTTCAAAGGTTCATTAAATTTGATTTGAGATGCGATTCATCGTTTCAATGTTGTTATGCGTGATTTGAGGCCTCGAGTATGTCTGTATTATGTTATGGGACTTTTTGGTATGTTCATACGAGGACCCAAGGGGATCAGGTGAGTTTCGGATAGGTTCGGGTTGTGTTCCGCTCGTTTTTCATATGTTTCAACATTGTTTCTTCAAGAATATATGGTACCACATTAAGAAATTGAGCTCCAATTCTGCTTTGATTGAAGCATTAGATCCGTATCGTAATTACGGAGCCATAGAAAAAAGAATCGTCAAATTTGGACATTGTATGAGGAGTTTATATTACTAAGAATTGGGTTGCCAGATTTTTCAGATTAATTCGTATTTAAAAATCTGCACTATTTCCAAATATTGAAACCAACATATCTCCTTCATTATAAGGTCAAATGGAGTGATTCAAAAGTCTAATTTGACTGGAATTTCACAAGGAACCTATTGGAGGCATCAAAAGCGAGTTTTGGGATTGTTTAACATACGAAACGAGGCAGAACAACTGGGCAAAAATACTTAATATCAAGGGTTTGTTCATTTGACATATTTTGAGTTGGGGGGCTCGGATTTGGGCAACTTTTGGAGGCGATTTTCATCATAGGATTGGAGTAAGTGTTCTATACTTGATTTTGGTTATATTTCTTGAATCCATCCTCGTTTTTAGCATTTGATTGATGATTTCAAATTAAAATTTGGGGTTTTTTGTCTAAAATTTTATAAAGTTAATTTTTGAGTTTTGAACATCGATTCGGAGTGGGATTTGAATGAAGCTAGTATGCCCGGACTCGCAATTGAATGAGTTGTCCAATTTTGTGAGTTTCTTCGAATTTCGAGGTGCGAGCCCATGTTTGAGTTTTTGGTTGACTTTGGCCTTTTTATTAAAGATTCAACCTTTATCGATTGAGTTTGTTTCCTTGGGAATTATTTGATGTATTCAAGTTGCTTTTTCCTAGTTTCAAGCCGTTCGGAGGCCGGTAGGCGCGGGATGGAATTTTTGGAGCATCGTTTGGATCGGTATCGATTTGGCTTGTTTGAGGTAAGTGTCTCGTCTAACTTTGCTGAGGGAGTTTTTCCTACTAATTGACATTGCGAAGGTGATGCATATATGAGGTGACGAGTGTATATACATTTGTCAGGGTTAATCATGCTCGAGGGTAAATTATACGAATAATTGTGCCTTGTAGAATTACGTGACCTTCTTGCTTCATCTCTTACTTGAATTCTAGATTACTAAGAATACGAAATTAAATGTTAGAAACCAAGATTTAGTTTATTATAACTTGATTAAACTTTGACAGGATTTTGAGAAATATTGATGTGTCTAATTCGATCTTCATCATGCTTAATCACTAATACATTGCTACGACCGTTATTCTTGAGATATTAGGTTCTATACTCGAGTTGTAGATCATTCTTGAGATTTTTTGAAATACTTGAACAATAAGGGTCTTGAGTGTTTATTGATCTATTGTTGGCTTGAAAGTTGTGATCGGGGTTCATTTGGAATATTCGTTTAACCACTCTCCTTGATGTTATTTATGCTTCCGACCTTGCTTGTCATTGATATACATATGCTTGGTGAGGAAGAGTGTAAAGCACGAAGGGTGATACCGTGCCATTGCTTTTTATATTATCATGTGAGGGAGAGTGTAAAGAACGAAGGGTGATGTCGTTCCATTTCATATATTTTATCATGTGAAGGAAAGTGAACAGCACGAAGGGTGATGTTGTGCTATTTCATTTGAGAGTAAAAGCACGAAGGGTGATACCGTGCCATTTCGTTTATATTATACAAATCTCATTTAAATTATCATGTGAAGATGAGAGTAAAAGCACGAAGGGTGATGCCATGTCATTTCATTTATATCATCATGCTTTTATATTATCACGAGTGCATGGCACAAAGGGTGTTTCTGTGCAGGCGAGGACGAGGGACATGCATTATATTGTGATATCTTTTTCTTGTGTATACGTTCATGCCTTTACCTTGAGCAATTATTTTCGCACCTATGTTTCCTATATGACTTGTTGTTGTTGTTCTATCTTTATTCTCTATCTCAATTGTTGTCGTATTTCCCGTGCGTTCAACTTGTTTAACTTGCAAATATCATGCCTCGTACCTGTTGTTATATCTATAACCATGTCGTATCTAGTTTGTTGCACTTTAGTATAAGCTTTCTACCATGTTAGCCATTCATGCCTCTACTTGTTAGCTTATAAAGATCATGCGTTCCCATTTATTTGTCATATCTACATCTATGCCTTCTACCATGCTAGTTAGGTGAAGTCATGTTCTTATTTCCTAATTGATGTCATAATTTCTATGTTTCCTACCTTGTCATTAATATTATCGATATTTCTTTCACTTGGTTGGTATTGTTACACGTATATTTGGTGAAGATGAGATAAATGCACGAAGGGTATTGCCATGTAGTTGGATTTGATGTCTTGCATATATTTCTCACACTATGAAAGTTATGGATTTATTACTGTGATTTGCTAGTTTTCGCTCTAAGGAAAGGATTGATCGTGATATTGAGGAATAATCGTGGTTCTTCTAGAAATCATCTACTGCTTCGCATAATTGTTTCCTTGTACGTCATTCTGTTATGTTCTAGTATTGTTCTATTACTAGTCTTATGTACATGTTATATCAGTGAGTATCTTTTAACTACAAAGCCTCGTCACTACTTCACCGAGTTTAATCAAGATACTTATTGAGTACTTAGGATCGATTGTACTCATACTACACTTCTGACACTTGCGTGCAACTTTTGGAGCGGAGTTGCGGGTGATGTCGGGAGCTGACTCTGAAGATATGAAGGATGTGGCTACCACTTGTCCCTGGGTAGTTCTAGAGTTGAATTTTGTGTAATTACATTTAAAACAGAAGTTGAATTTATTTCATATCCATTTTTCCAATAATCTAGTCTTAGTAGCTCATGCCTTGTACTACCAGTCCTTGGAATGTTGTTTGGAATCCAGATATATCAATTGTTGATCATATTTATGTTATTAGAATTGTGTTAACTGTCAATTGGCTGATCTAACGGGTCGGGTTAGGTGCCATCACGACCTGTGAATTTTAGGTCGTGACAGCGACCACGATTAAGGAAACCAGATACCGAGAACTCAACAGAACAACAATGCAAAAATGAAGGAAAATGGTTAGAAATCAATCTAAAACACGCCTGAGCCCCTCAGGACTACGTTCGAATATCCCAACAAGTCCCATAACACAATACAGACCTATTCGAGGCCTCAAATCACACATAACAACATCGAAATGACGAATCACACATCACTTCAAACTTGATAAACTTTGAACTTTTCAACTTCTATAACTCATGCCGAAACATAGCAAATCAACCCGAAATGAACCCAAATTTTGCACACAAGTCCCAAATGAAATAACAAAGTTATTCCAATTCTCAGAACCACAACCCGAATCTGATATCTTCAAAGTTAACTCTCGATCAACTTATGAACTTTCCAAACCTTCAAGTTTCCAACTCTCGCCAACTAGTGCCGAATTCTTCTAGGAACATCCAAATGCAAATCCTGGCATACGCCTGATAACTAGTGATTTGTACTACTATCTACTCCCATTTTCTTAGGTTTTGAGGTAATAATTGACTGAATTAATCCCACATTTTGATGCAAGTTGTTGAATTGCAGGAACTGAGTTGATTTGTAAATAATGATCCAAAAGACCTCAAAAAGGAGCAGAACTTGCAAAATCTCAGAACCCAGCTGAAACGCTGCAGCGTCCACTTTTCCGTTATAGCGTTTGTCCCTTCACTGCAAAGGATTTCTCTCTGCTGCCCCGCTGGCAAACTTCAGAGAGTTGTTTTTAAGGCCAAACAAAACGTTGTCCGCGCTATTTTTCCGCGACAACGTTTCATCCACCGCTGCAGCACCCATTATTACGATGGGCGCGCTTTGTGAACTTCAGAGAGTCAGTAAAAGTTGGGATCCAAACTTTCGCGGTCAGCAGTATTTTTCTGTTGTCGCGTTCCAGCCACCGTTGCAGCGTTCTAATATTCCGCTGGATGCGGATTGGAGGAATTAGAGAGTTGCAAAATTCAAGACCGTTGCAGCGACCATTATTCCGCTGTAGCGGAAGCCATTCCGCTACAGCGGAAGCCATTCCTCCGCGGCGCTCAGAAATACGCTGGGAGAGAAATCTCCATATGGGCAATTTTGTCCAGTATTTTTAGCCTAGTATAAATAGATCTTTTTCTCATTTTTTAGGTAAGCAGCCGTTTCGAGAACACGTGAATAGTGTTTTTTGACTATTTTGAGTAATTTTAGCTTAGCTTTAACCATAGTTCTTCAATTATTATCTTGTATTTTGCATTTATGAGCTTAATTTCATCTTCTACTTGTATTTCTTCTTTAAATATGAGTAGCTAGACCCTTATGCTAGGGTTGTGACTCAACCTTAGTGTGGGTAATTAATGTGTTTTCAATTTTAGGATGATTATGTGTATGGGTGTTTGGTATTTAGCTTAATTTGTGCATAAATCTCAGATATAGTGGTTGCAAACACTATTTCAAGCCTTAAGACTAGGGTCATGTAACGACCCGGTCTGTCGTTACGTGAAACCTGCATTTTAATTGTTGTTATTGACTTATTATAGATTGGTTATTCTATTATTAATGTGTTAGAGTTGATAGGCTTGAAATCGGAATGGTTAAATGAGAACTCAGACACTTAGTCCTTAAAAATAGCCTTAAAATGGGAAAAGTCAACTAAGAGTTGACTTATTGATAAACGACCTCGGAATGTGGATTTTATTTCTCAGATAGCTTTGTTTGGTTATTTGGGTCTTAGGAGTGTGTTCAGAATAATTTTGTGATGTCCTATGTAGAATTAGGCTTGAATTGGCGGGAGTTAGTTTTTGGCGATTTTTGGACGGCAGTGGAAAATAGGCTATCGAGGTCAAAATGGAATTCCGACAGTTAGAGCAGGTTCGTAATGTCATTTTGGACTTGTCCGCAAAATTGCAGGTCAATCGGAGTTGATTTGGATAGTTTCAGCATTATTGGTGAATTTTAGGAGTTTCAAAGTTCTTAAGCTTGAATCCGATGTAAAGTTGGTGTTTTGATGTTAGTTTTGGTGTTTTGAGAGTGCAACTAAGTTTGAATGATGTTATGGGTTATGTTGGTAATTTTGGTTGGGGTCCCGGGGGCTCGGGATTGATTTCGGGTGATTAACGGACACATCCAGACTTGAAAAACTCTGCTGTTTTTGTTGGTGTGTTGCAGGGTGAAAAATACTCTGTGTGATCGCGAGGTGTCAAATGCGATCGCATAGGTTAATTGGGAGGCCAGAAAAATATACTCTGTGCGATCGCAGGTGAAGGGACGCGATCGCAAAGTAGAGGGGAGATAAGTTGTGCGATCGCATAGCAAGTGGTGCGACCGCACAGGGGAAGGTTGGGCACGTGAGGGAAGAGAAAAAAAGCACTGTGCGATCACGTGCACAGTGCTGCGATCGCGGAGAAAGGGGAAAATTGGTCAGTGCGATCGCGGGGCTTTGACTGCGATTGCGGGGAGTAAAATAACTGGGCATATTTAAATAACCCTTTCGCGACTTAAACCCCCTTTTACACCATTGTTGTACGGAAAAGAGCTCTTGGAAGCGATTTTGAAGAGGGAAATACTTGTTCCTCATAGAGGTGAGTATTTTGATCATTAAAACTCGTTTATGGGTGATTATAGACCATAATCCCAGCCTTTAATTCATGAAAAACAGTAGAAAAATAGGATTTTGGGGCATGAGATTATGAGACCTTCAAGGGTCGATTTGAGAGGTCAAACGGACTCCGATTTTGGTGTTCTTTATATGTACGGACTCGTGGAAAGATGAAGAACACTTTTATGTAAAAATATTATGTTTCGAGACGCGGGCCCGGGGGTCGGGTTTTGCCCGGTTTCGGATTTTTGAGTAAAATTGATATCTTTCGATTGGAAATTGTTCCTTAAGCCC
>ML268596.1:18672-57520 GCA_005239495.1 Nicotiana undulata
AAACCCCTGACTATGCACCCTTTCACGGGGTTTGAAATAAAGAGGTGGAAACTTTGGAACATATTTCCTATTTAGGCGACTATTGAGTTGCGAAACCGATTTTTAAGCCTTTGCTTAAATAGTATTTATACATTATGATATGTTTTGGGCTGTAAGCCATGTTTGGGGCCTAGTGCCGATTTGTTTACCCCTTGGGGGATGTTTTTACTATTTTCCTCACTGCTATGTTATGATTTTTCACTTAGTCTTTTCTATGAAATTGTTTTGACACTCAGAGTATTTTGATACTACTTCTTGAAAATGAAATATTGTTTTTGGGTCGAGAACCCGGTATATTTGTGGCCTGAAGGCCCAATTGAGAGTGTCTGACTGAGTGAGGCTGCTGGCCTATATTGTGAGGATGATGTGATATGAGTGAGGTTGCGGGCCTATATTGTGTGTGAATTATGCCATGCCATGGCTTATTATTGCGCTTGGGTTGTAGGAGCCCCTCCGGAGTCAGTAACACACCCCTAGTGAGCGCCGGTACCGATTGAGTGATGCCTGATGGGCAGAGAGATTGTGAGGATGCCTGGTGGGCAGAGTGATTGTGAGGATGCCTGATGGGCAGAGTGATTGTGAGGATGCCTGATGGGCAATGGTTACGATAAATGATTTTGGCCCGAGGGGCAGTTTTATGAAAGATTTTACTGAGTTTTCAAACTATGATTTACTTCGTTTTCACACTGGTTTTACTGAGAATTTTACTGAGATATACTGATATTGCACTTGTTTCGAAGGTTTTTCTGAAAACTGATTTCGAACTCATTATTTGATGAATACTACGTGGTGACTTGGTGTTTTACTGGTTTGTGGAATTGTGTACATGTTCTGTGTGTTTATATTACTCAGACTGTGATTTATTTTCATTACTACTGAGTTGGCGTACTCATAAAGACTCCCTGTGCCTCTGTGCACAGATCCAGGTACTAGTTCGCAGCAGTAGCTGACGCAGTTGATTGCAGCATTTCACGGGGTTTCGAGGTAGTTGTCCAGCGTCCAACCCTTCTCCATTTCCCTTCCTTATTTAGTCTTAGCATTTGATTCAGAGACATATATTATAGTTTTAGCAGAGTTAGATTTATTTATTCTTAGATGCTCATGACTATTGACTCTAGTTCTTGGGAGGTTNGTGACAGGTCACTCTTGAGAAAGAGGACCCAAGTCTAGGTAATTGAGCTAACTAGGTATTGGGGCAAACACAAGAGATTGATAGCCCCAATAAAAGGGTGAATGTTAGAGATAGCTACACCCCACTTGAGCCAAATCATGTACATAAATGAACACACCCAATTGTGCTTGAGAAGGCCAAATTGGGCAAAGTCACCCATATTACCGAGAGGTAGTGGGTGAGAAACTTTACATGAGGTTATTCCTTTCATCCACATTTCACAAGTTCATTATCAATTTTAGATCTGTTAGTCACTCACCTAGGAGGAAGTCACAACCCTAGTCCCTTTATCAACTTAGAAAATCCACAAAAAGATATTAGTTAGCTAGTTCATAGTTTCATTTAGACTAAATCATAGTACAATTACAACAACCTTTTTATGAGAAGTGTAATTAAGAGCATGACACGCCACTAGATCATTTAGACACTCAACTCCCACATTCTTAGCTCCTGTGGAAATCGATCCCGACCCTTCGGGTAAAAGCTGCTTCGACCCCTTCCTTGCTACGATTTAGTGGTATAGGTGGGAGCCGATCCAACCTTTTCTATCTATCTTTAGAAGTAGGGCGAGAGAAAGTCAATATGATATTTGCGTTGGTTTTTCCAACGAAACTAAGCACTTTTCTTCTTTCTCATTCGGAAGGCTCAGTCCCACACCCTGACTTCAATGATGGGAACAACCTCCGCACTCCGGCGCTCCACTGAACAACAGTTCTCCGCCTTACTATATTTAGAATAGTGGTCGATCCTTCGGGAGTTACATTCGTAACTTAATGTAATGTTATGTTCACGCGGTGATATTCTATCTTTCCAAGAGTACTACCCTGTACGTAGTCTATGTCTGGGGAGCATACTTGACAGGAGATAGACACAGGCGGTAGAGGGGTCCCCCACTTCGATTCCCGCCCCGTTAGCATCTACGATCCTAGATAAGGGATTAGTCCGTTAGGTCTTTTCGGTCCGGAGCCGGCTGGTAATGGACCTACTTACCTTGCTTGNCAGGCCCAAGTCCAAAATCACCATCCGGACCTATCGGAACCTTAAAAACTCCGTTCCGAGGTTAAATTCACAAAAAGTCAAACTTGATCAACTCTTCTAACTTAAAGCTTCAACAATGAAATTCATTATTTCAAATCGAATCCGAATAACCTGAAAACCAATACCGACGATTCACATAAGTCATAATTCATCATGCAAATCTACTCATGCCCGTAAACTACAGAGCGAAGTGCAAATGCTCAAAACGACCGGTCGGGTCGTTACATCCTCCCCCACTTAAATATACGTTCGTCCTCGAACGTGCCCAGAATTGTTCTTAAGCCATCAAATCACCATGTATCCTTACCATGCACATACCCGAGGGTAATCCCACGTCACTCTTTTCCATATAGGCCCGACAACACAACATATTGAAGATCATTAATTCAATCTTAGACCATAGACCTTAGAATTCAATTTCCAACATTCGGAATTTCCTATAAGACCCAAATATCGCATCCACACACTATATAAGTCTGAACAAGTTGTATCAAGTCATAAAAATAGCCCAAAATGCAATCACATGATATACCTCATAACTCAAATACTCATATCAAGAACTTCAGACCGTAATAGCTGCTCGATAACCAACGCGACAGCGGTAATGAACCTCATATCGGCAAAACCTCATCCTAAAACCCTTGTACACTATCGATAATGAAAGAACATGCAGAGACTCATAACCATTCATAAAGTCAACAAGTCATGGATCTCCCTCTCCTTCGACAAGGACCATAGAAATTTCTAAGTCGACTTGCGATATTATCCTTCCAAATATACTGCAATCAAATCCGATAGCACCCATCCTAGATCCGACGACTTTATCTTATCAAATACCTACTACTTTTGTCACGGCCCAAATTCCCAACCCTCGGGATCGTGATGGCGCCTAACACCACACTTGCTAGGCAAGCCAATGTTAGAATTTAATTAACTGTTTTCCTTTAAATTTATTTAAACATGAATAAATAATTCCAAATAAGCACGAAATCTAATACTTTTCAATAACTGATATCAGGAATAATATTATAAATAACAAAACGAATCACGAACTAATACTAAAAGTATAACTACCTAGGGTCTGGTGTCACAATTCACGAACTACTAAAGAATACTACAAATAATTGGGCTGAAAGAAATATGTATTTGTTTTGAATGAGATAAAATAGTAAGTAGCTAATAAGGAGAAGACTCCAGGAATCTGCGGACGCCAACAAATCTACCTCGTGTCTCCTTGTAAATGCTCAACTATGCTCAAAGGATCATCTTTGACCGGAACCTGGATCTGCACATGAAGTGCAGAGTGTAGTATCAGTACAATCGACCCCATGTACTGAGTAAGTGCCGAGCCTAACCTCGACGAAGTAGTGATGAGACTACAGCGGGGTATTTACAATATAACCTGTGAACAATATATAATAAAGCAAGAAGGAAATTCTAAACTAAACAAAAAAATAATCTGAAGCAATAAATAAAACAACTCAGCCACCTTTTCTAGGTCTCAGCCACAACCAATTCTCACATAAGTTTTCAAATTTCCAAATTTCACTTTAAAATAACCATAAGTGCAAAATATGAGAAACAATAGAGTAAAACAGTAAGTTTTCAAATCTTTGTGTTGAAAAATCAGTAAAACATAAATGTCCTCCCTTATCGCTCCTTGTTGCGGCACGCAACCGCTCCCACATGTCCACCCTTATTGTTCCTCCCTATATATATCACCCTTATTGCTCATGTTGCGGCGTGCAACCCGATCCCACCTGTCCACCCTTATCGCTCCTTGTTGCGGCGTGCAACCCGCTTCCACCAAACATATCATATCACTTTATTTATAAAACAATTCACAATTCAGGTCAACGCCTTTCACAATATTTTTGTCTCAACAATTGTAAACAGAAAGTGTACTACTCATAAAACTCATCAATTATCATTTCACAATGAAACCAACCGGAAAATATAGTAAACATTGTCAACCAGTTCAATCTTTATGTACCACAATGAAACCAATCGGAATATATATAATTACAATGTCAACCAGCTCAATCTTTATGTACCACAATGAAACAAATCGGAATATATAGAAAAACACTATCAACCAGCTCAATCTTTATGTACCACAATGAAACCAAGGGAACAACCAACACTTCCAAAGTACTTGAAACAATACTTAACGACAAGTTGACGAAACCAAGTAGACACATAGGCATCAATGATCGTAAAACAATTAAGCCGGGGATCAAATAAATTAAAAATGGAGAAGGGATCATGTTCAACAGATAGTTTGGTGGTGAATAGATACACGTCACCTCACGTATACACCACGCACATGCAAATTCACATAGAATTTAAGTTGGGGATTCCTATTCCCTCAAGTCAAGGTTAAACCAAGCACTTACATCCATCTCACAAGCAATTCACTGCTCAAGCACAGATTTTTCTTTAGAATTTGCCTCTAACCCGCTCGAATATAATCACAATTGGTTCAATATCATAAATTATTTCGAAGGCATTAACTTTAATGAAAAACTATAGTTTTCCTATGTTTTTCTATCAAAAGACAAAAATCGACCCCGGACTCGCTTGGTCTAAAATCGAGGTTCGGACCAAAACCCGTTTACCCATTCTCGCCCGAGCCCGGATATACAATTGGTTTTGGAATCTGACCTTAATTCGAGGACAAAATTCTCAAATTTTGAAATTCCTAAGTTCTACCCAAAAATCCCAATTTTATCATGAAAACTCTAGATTCTAGGTTGAAATATTATTAAAAGTTGTTAAGGATTGAAAGGAATTAGTTAGAGATTACTTACCAATGATTTGGAGAAGTTTTGGTCTTTGGAAAATCGCCTATGGAGGTTTAGGTTTTGAGAGAATTGAAAAATGGGTGAAAATCCCGTCTAAAATCTCACTTAACAAGCTGCAGATGTCGCATTTGCGATCCAGGGTTCGAAATTGCAAACCCTCACAAAAGAAAAGAAATCCTTTGCAATTGTGAACAAGGAAGGGCTGTAAAAGGTCGCATTTGCGACAAAAAGTTTGCAATTGCGAACTGGGCATCACAATTGCGATAAAAATGTTCGCAATTGCGACCACACCAGAAACCATCAATTTTTTCCGACACGGAAATGAATATAACTTCCTCATACGATGTCCAAATTCGTTGATTCTTTTTTCTATGGATCCGTAATTACGATAAGGATATAATGGTTCAATAAAAACTGAATTTGGAGCTCATTTGCTTAATGGAGTATCATTTATGCTTGAAGAAACGACGACGAAGCATAAAAACAAGAGCAACATAACCTAAACCTATCTGAAACTCACCCAAGCCCTCGGGGCTCCAAACCAAACATGCACGCAAGTCTAAAAATATCATACGGACTTGATCGTGCGATCAAATCATCAAAATAACATCAAAAACTATGAATTCTAACTTTTCAACCGGACGTCCGAATCACGTCAAATCAACTCTAATTCTCATCAAAGTTCACATATAAGACTTAAATATCATAACAAACTTGTACCGGACTCCGTAACCAAAATACGGAACCAATTCCAACGATTTCACATATTAATTCATTTCTTTATTTCTTGTAAAAACCAGCACAACAGTTTTCTTCAAAAATTATTTTCTAAGGCTAGGGACCTCGGAATTCAATTCCGGGCATACGCCCAAGTCCCATATTTTACTACGGACCTCCTGGGATCATCGGAACATAAATCCGGGTCTGTTTACTAAATATGTTGACCAAAGTCAACTAAAAACCCAAATTTTAACTTTAAAATTACTATTTCTCATATTTTTCACATAAAAGCTTTCCGGATTCATGTCCGGACTGTGCACGCAAATTGAGGTAATTAAAATTAGTCTTTTTAAGGATAATGAGTCTGGAATAGAGTCTTAATTCATAAGATGGCCCTTTGGGTCATCACAACTTTACTGACATGCCACACAAATACTACCCAGAGCCACAAACCGTGCAATCCATGCACCCATACACAATAATTCAAATGTACTCAAACATGGAAAATGACTCAAACAAGAGATTCGTCCCGCAAGATCAACAAATACCTCCACAACGCAATGTTAAAGCCCATCACACCGTAGAACCATAACACACGAATCAAACACAAAGGATCATATCTCAACATAAATCTACTGTAATATGCGACCCCATCCAAACACTAGTCCATATGAGATACTTCGGGCCACCATTCTTAAAAATCAATAACCACACGCAATTAGACATCAAGTACCCAAAGTGCATTACTATAACCACGGAGAAGCATATAACTCAATAACATAGACCAAAAAGAACATGACCAGGGTGCAATCAAGCATTCGACACCCCAATACCCATCTCGCTCAAATTCCGCTATAAGACCCTAATATAACCGCACCATGCGTGCATATAACTAACAAATCACAACTCCTCGTAGAATAGAAGGGTAACCCATAGAACATAGCAGAACACAAAGCTCAACTCTAATCGAATGGAACATCCCTCAACAACAGTAGTGCGGAGTCAACCAATCTGACCCGGTGTAGAACACACATCCTTATTGGTACTACCAATGGAACCCCACTATCCACCCACAAATAGATAAATAACCCTCCGAAGGTCCACAATGACCTAACCATAACACATACCATCCTCTGACTATCTTTGGCCACATCTTCACAGTCCACAAGCACGAAACAATCTGCTCCTGAAAACTCTAGTCTCCAAATCCGTAGAACACACAAATCATCATATCTGATCCCAACTCCATCGCTCGAATGTCTAACACATCTCTCACACATGATGATCCCACGAGGAATACTTCTATAATTCTTCCATGCCACATAGAAAAATCTTAATATCAGCAGTCAATCAACCATGCGAGCACCGCAATAACAATGAAGCATCCGTAAGTCAAAACACAATGCGCCTTTTGAAATGCGCATCCTTCTCGGGCAATACCAAGTAGAAATATCATTCACTTGGTCATCTGAAACCGTCCATGTTGCCTAATAATTCATGACCTTCCTTTCAAAACTGAATCATGACCTTGCACATGCAAATCTCGATCCCACACAACACACCACATCAATCATGTCATCATATGAAAGTACGAGAATCTCATAATCAACTCTAAGTCACAAGCAAACTGCATACTCGATTGGATAGGAACCTTCCATCCGATCTTATCTAGGGAAAAAAAATACAATACGCAACATGCTCCTCATGCCAGTAGGAAATACCAATATCAAATCATGGTAGAAACCGTCAAGGACTCTCCGGGATCCATCTAGCCATCAGAACTAAATCTCTCTAACTCAACCAAGCCACGAGGGTCGCCCAAAATCAAAGATAATTTCCACGGAACACCTGTAGAGACTCACCACTCCGTAAGAACCAAAATGGCCAATCATATACATTATCATTCTGGTCCAACCTATTACCAAACTGTCCTTTTTCTCCGAGTTCCCTCCAAATTGCCTTCCAATTGATACTTCTCCTTGCTAGAACACTATGATCATTAACCAAATCTCACCCCACGAGCTCTAGCATAAAACCGCACCGCCCTAAGGCCTTTAAGCCGTTGATATTCTCTCTTATGCACCCCAAAAGTACCACAACCAAGATACCCTCTCTGAAGAGACCTTCTCCGAACCCAAAACTGTTTTCCTTCACCTTCTTGATACTAAAGTGTATAATCCACAATATTATAAAAATGCCACAAGTCTCGACAGCACCCAACTTAAATCTCAACTTCTAGCCATATACAAATCCGAATTTTTTTCAATTGCTACACATAAATCTTGAATCCATTAGAACCTTCTCGAGAGTCATCCACTCTGCTCAAATCTTAATTCCACCTCCCAAATGGGCCTAATTACTTGTGCCCTATTAGCACGACGACACCCAAAGAAGTAATCCCCACATTAACGCAACCAAGAAATTCCTACTCCATGCACACTACATCATTCATGAATAACTACTCAATCATATGAACTTTCATATACCCATAGAGTGTAATACAACCTGTATCCAGAAATTCCCTCACTCGAATCATCCTCGAACTTAACCTCTGCAAGTCATAACTGACTCACAAGTATTCCTCAGACTAAAACCGAAACAACACATAACCATGCAATCAAATCATCGATAGTAGACTCCCTTACTTGGCTCAAAGCCATAGAACAAAACAATTGATAACTCACAATACCCATACTTTATTACTGTCATAATCCCACATTGAAATTCAATTAAGTCCTTCATAAGCTCATGTAACACAAACCATCTAATACTTCAAATCTTTTGCTACTCACGCATTCATCCTCGTGATGGTCAGGTCAACCATTACCACCTATCCAAACTCAAATCGCACAAATATAACCCACTGGTTGATAAGAAATTCTCTACACAACATCATAAAATTCACACATTCGTAGATTACCTCGCAGGTTGTAACCCACTTGCTTAGCCTCAAACTGACACTTCTTTATACCCTTTCACAGCCAACCCTACTATGTGATCACTTAATCTTCCTGAGTTTGAACTCACCAACAAGGCATGAGAACCTAAGTTTTTCCACAGTTAGACAACATGAAAGATCTTTCAGTACACTCATAACTCGAGACTATATGTCAAACCAAGAAAAAATTCAAACACCCGATAGTCCTTTTTACATCTCAAGCAAACTCTTCTCATCACACTCAAATCATATGAGCACATCTCGCAATCACATCACCATCGAGCCACAAATTTCGCTCATAGGGACATTATCGGACGTAGAAGTCCAAAACACGTGCTTAAACAACTGAAATCTTCGTGCTTAAGCCACAGTCAAAACCCGACCTTAAGTCCTCCATACTGGCCCATCATCAAACATAGAAATCATATATCGCACCCCATCCAAGGAATCATAAGCCGTCGATGCACAGTTGATACGAGCTCTCATGTGCGCATACGAATGCGTGAAAAGAATTTCAAAGAGTTACGCTTCAAGTTGAATCAATATCGCATGATAAGGAAAGAAATATGGGAAATATATCCTAAATGTCATGTAGCCTCTCAAAGATAGGTATGGACGTCATCATACCGATCCACAAGACTTTACTAGACACTTGCTCATGACTTGTATAACCTATGAACCTAGAGCTTTGATACCAACTTGTCATGACCCAAAATCCAACTAGTCGTGATGGCACCTAACCCAACCCACTAGGTAAGTCAATTAACAACTATCCAATATAATAAGATTTATTAAGAGAAGAAATGATAATACAACTATTTAATACAAGAATTTTCCCAATGACTAGTAGTACAAATTATGAGCTTCTAAGATTAGAGTTTACAAAGCTGGTATGAAATAATACATCATCTATTCGAAATGTACATAAACATATTTTTAATAATCTAAGGCTAACATGAACAAGAGGTAGCTACCACAGGAACACATGTACATCTTCAAATCCATCTCCCATTGAACACAACAACATCAGCGGCCAACATCTGCACACAAGGAGCAGAAGTGTAGTATGAGAAACACTGACCCCACAAACTCAATAAGTTACAAACTTAACCTTAGGTTGAAAGTAGTCTCAAAATGCCATGAAACTAGCCCAAAAAGATGATATGATATGTCAATATGTAGCGTTAGAGACTGATATATGATATGAAATGGATGAACATGACTGAGTATAAAATTGCAACGTAAGCAAATAACTCAACAACAGTAATGACCTTAGTAGGTCCCAACAGGATAATCATGTAGCATAGACATGGTTTCTAACATGGATCACAGCTCAATAGCTCAAGTACGTAGAAATTTTATGGTTACAGGTAAAATCAGGTAACTACATAGTACCACAGAAATAACGGGGTCACAATTCACACGGTGCACGCCCACACGCCCGTCACCTAGCATGTGCGTTACCTCAACACCAATCACATAGCACATAATTCGGGGTTTCATACTCTCAGCACTACGTTTAGAAGTATTACCTACCTTGAACAAGCCAAATTCCAATACCGATCAAGCCAAGCGATGCTCCAAAAATATCATCTCGCGTGTACCGACCTCCGAACGGCTCAAAACCAGCCAAAAGTGACTCATATACATCAAATAATGCCAAAGGAAACAAACCCAATCGATAAAAGTCGAATCTTTAATCAAATGCCCAAAATCGACTAAAAAGTCAAAACCCGGTTCCGCACCCCGGAATTGATGAACTCACAAAATCAGACAACCCATTCAATTACGAGTCCAGTTCATCAAGAAATAACTAAACATATGGAGATATATTACCACTTTATTCGAGACAAAATCAAGGAAGGAGCAGTTAAGGCACTACATGTCAACACTAAGGAGCATCAAGTAGATTTACTGTCCAAGGCATTAGGGACTGCTCAACATGTTCACTTACTTGGAAAGCTTGGAGTGTTCAACGTCTTTCAGTCTCCATCTTGGGGGGGCATATTATAATATGGCATGTGCCACGCATGTGATAGAGTTAGTTAGGTGGTTAGGATTAGTTAAAGTTGTTAATTGTAAGTTAAGGGTAGATTAGTCATTTACTGCACATTAGTCATCTTTTTACTTCTGTTCTTGTATATATCGAAGAAGAAAGAAATAGAACAACAACTAGCTCATTTCTCTTAGCTCACTGATTCTCTCCGGGACTCTTCTAGAATATCCTCCGTTGAAGACCATGATCATTCTTGCATTTTAGCACTTTTAAGCACAAATAGAGATTTTAGTATATAAACCAAAAAAATGTGGCTATAGGTATCTAAAATTATCAACAATTACCATTTAATTAGCTTGATTGTATGCAAATATTTGTAAAGAATAATATTAGTCCCCGCGCGATGCGCGGACATAATTCATATCAAATTGTGATGTATGTTGTTTGAATCATGTACAGACAACCTTAAACTAAACCTCTCAGATAAAAATTATAAAATCATTGAATATTAATTAAAAAGCAGGATATGAAATTATTGTTCAAATGTCGTAGTCGACAACCTATTTTTTCTATATGTATAGCAACCTAACCCCTTGATTCAAGTATTTGTATTTCGTTTCGCTATCACTATTAAAGAATACAAACATGTCATTTTGTGACCTGTCTTGTTTGAGCACATTAGAACATGTCATTTTAACAAAATTCTTATTATCACTACTTTTTTATCTGAAAGTCAAATAAGTCTTATTCATCACATTATTTTTACGCAAATTCTTTTTTCTTTATGTTACTTATAGTTATTGTATTCTTTATTATTTAATATTATTATACTATCATATAATCTTTTATTAGCTTAACAATTTGTGATGACCCAAAAGGTCATCCCGTACAATTTTAACTAAATCTGTGTTCTGAGGCCCCGAAGGCCTCAGTTTATCTCACCTCGATATGCGTGCGCAGCCCGGGCGCGTAGCCAGGAAGCCTTTATGTGGAAAATTGAATAAATATTGAATTTATGGTAATTAATTGAATAAAGTTGACTTTGGTTAATATTTTTGGTAAACAGACCCGGATCCGTGATTCGACGGTCCCAGAGGGTCCGTAGGAAAATATGGGACTTGGGCGTATACCCGGAATCGAATTCCGAGGTCCCAAGTCCGAGAAATGAATTTTTAAAGAAAATTATTTTCTGAAAAATATAAAGACTTTTGAAAATGAACTTTGATGCGAAACTTGTATTACCGGGCCCATATTATGGTTACGGAGCCTGGAACAAGTTCAATATGGTTATTATGTGCTACCTGTGAAATTTGGTAAGAAACTGACTCCGTTTGAGGTAATTCGGACTGAAAATGGGAAATTTGAAGGTTAATGAAGTTTTGAGAAATTCTATAGATTTTAAGGTTTAATTCAGTATTTATGGTGTTATTTTGGTGTTATTTTGGTGTTTTAATTACTCGAATAAGTCCGTAGGATGTTGTTGAGGTTGTGTGTATATTTAATTTTGAGCCCCGAGGGCTCGGGTGAGTTTCGGGTAAGTGTCGGAGTGCAAAACCAGTGAAAAATTTGATGTCTCATGCTGTTTTCTGGTGTCTGGGATTTAATACTATGCGATCGCATAAGTTTCTCCGCGATCGCATAGCATTGCGTCGGGGTGCGATCGCACAAGGTTAGGAGAGCCGGGTGGGGGCTGGGTAGATACCATGTGCGATCACATAGTCTTGTTCGCGATCACATAGGGTGGGGTCATTTAAGTTGTGCGATCGCACCAGGTGATCAGCGATCGCAGTGCCTCAACAATCACTCCTCTATGCGATCGCAGCTCCCTCTCCGCTATTGCATAGACCGATTTTCTGCCCAGTTATTTTTGTACAAAACAGAACCCATTACGGGATTTACCCCATTTTTGTCAAACTTCATCTTCCCCAACCCTCTTAGGCGATTTTGGAGCAATTCTTCCACCATAACTTCATAGGTAAGTGATCTCAACTCCATTTTTATCATCAATTTTTAGATTCTAGGCCTAAAATCATGGGATTAAAGGGTAGAATGGGTTTTGGGTATATTTGGGTACCTTTTCATCAATATGGGTATATTTTGGGTACATTTTCAAAACAAATTGTATATTTGGGCTCGTGGGGGAACGAGTGATCGGATTTTAGTCTGAACCTTGTGTTTGGACCAAGCGGGCCCAGGGTTGAATTTTAGAATTTTTTGAAGAATGTTGGAAAATCTATAATTAGGTTTTGGAATTGAATTATTGAGTAATTATTGATGTTATTGAGTAAATCTTGTTTAGCTACGGTTGTTTCGGAGTCGGATTCGAGAGAAAAAGCGGTGATTGAGGCTTGATTTGTATTCTTGAAACCGAGGTAAGTGTTTGGCCTAACTTTAGCTTGAGGGAATAGGTGTTGAGTCGTATGTGCTACTTATTTCTATCATGTTCAATGTATGGGTGAAGTGACGAGTACTTATACATTTTTTGTCAAGCATGCCCGTGAGTCGGTTTTGGTGTATTACATGTTATTGCTTCGATATTCATTGTGTTATGAAGTAGATTCATTTTGGAAGTTTTTGATTTGCTTAGAATACTTGATTAAGGATTTGTGATAAGTTGTTTCAGTTGAGGATTGATTTTACTAAGTTATATACTCGTATGGGATTGGTTATAGCTGAGTCCCTTGCCGGGCGGTATTATTTTTGGTTGTTAACCCCTTGCTGGGTGGTTATGAATTGTACTTCCTACTGTTGATTTCCTTGAAAAGTTGTTGTTTGATATTGATTGGGTGAGGAAGAGTGTAAAGCACGAAGGGTGATGTCGTGTATTCATTTCATTCATTGCATTGTGAGGAAGAGAGTAAAAGCACGAAGGGTGATGTCGTGCCATGATTTTACATTTAAAAGCACGAAGGAACATGTCGTGCCCTTTTATTTATTTATTTCATGGTGAGGACGAGAGTAAAAGCACGAAGGGTGATGCCGTGTACATATTTGTTTGTTACTTCCTGTTGACCTTTACTCTTCTATATTGTTGCCTTGCTCAGTTATTCATTATTGTTTCTCTTTGTTTCCCCCATTATTTGTCCCCTTCCTTGCCGTACTTAAATGTTTATTTTCTGTTATTTTCCTGTTATATATTGTAGAACTGTACAGGTGATTTGTTGTTGTCGTGTCTAGCCTCGTCACTACTTCGCTGAGGTTAAACTCGACACTTACTCAGTACATGGGGTCGGTTGTACTGATGCTACACCTGCACTTCTTTATGTTGTGCAGATTACATAGCCGGACCCAGTGGACACTGACAGAGGGAGTATCCTTCAGTCAACACAGGCGACATCGAGGTAGTCCCGCAGACGTTCGTGGGCCTTGGCGTCACCATCTATCTTCTCATTTTCTGTCTTACTTTGTAGTTCCAAGACAGTTGACTTGTTCATTTCAGACTTTTATTGTAGAAATCTTAGACTGTTCGTGAGATTTTGTGACATCAGTTCTGGGGGCTCATGTACGTAAACTTCGTGATATTTATTACATTAAGTTGGCAACCCGTAGTTTCCGCATCCTTATTTAATTATTCATATTTATTGTTTTCCCTTTTTATTGATGTCTTAAATAAAGAAAAATAGTAAAGTTAACCAAAACGTTGGCTTGTCTAGCGGGTTCAACGTTAGACGCCATCACGGCCTGAAGGTGGAATTTCGGGTCGTGACACAATTAGCTTAATATCTTGCTTATTATCTTTTTAATAGTCTTTAATAAATCTAAATTTTTTATTCTTGAAATTTCATATATTTTATGCTTGTATGTTCTTACTCGGTATTCTTTAATCATTTACATCTATCAATAATATTTTTAGAGATAATTTAATTATTTAATTTATTTATTTTTAAATTAATTTAAAGTATTAATCTATTATTTTTTTATACATTCTCTTCCCTACTACAAAATTTTAATTAATTTTTATATATAACCAAAATAATATCATATTTTTATTTAAATTATAAATTTGAATTAGTCTAAAATTAATACATAAGTTCTTTGATTATTATATTTTCGCTGTCATTTTATTTTATTACGTAATATTTCTAAAAATTAAAAAAATATGAAATAAAAAAAATCTCATCCCAAATTCAAATAATTCTTGTCATTCTATTTTCTAAATTGGACCGCATTTTCAAAATATAATGTTGTGCTTTCAAACTTACACTAACTACACTCATTCAGATATGAATCATAGAAAATATTTATTTAATTGGTTGAACAAATTATTCTTAATATTGTGGTAATATTTTTACTGTCATTTTATATCTTTATGTAAATTTTCTTTCCTTTTTAATTTAAGATACAAATTTAGTTATTAATTTTTATTAGTAAAATTACCTATATTTGAATTTTATTTTGTATTTTTAAAATTTTATTTCTTGTTAGTTTTTTATTTTTCATAAATAAGACTTCAGTTTCGTGGTATTATCCATAGTTTGAGCATTCTCATCATAATTTTAAGAACTTTCAAATCTCAAATTCAAATAGTGTTTCCCTTTTCATTTTTAATAGTAAATTTTTAATAATTTTCTTTAATTTTGCTATTTTTTATCTAGTATATAGTCTTATTAGATTTTATGTGGCTTTTCACTAACGTGTAACTTTATTTACTATCATTATCCACTACTATTCTTTAGTATAATATAGATAAACATATAATTTTTGTAATCATAAAATAAATAGTTATTTTGTTTTACAATATTTTTCGAAAATTTTAAATTATTTAAATTTATTAATAATATTTTTAATTCTTGTATATTACTTTATTTTATTTTCTTAACTTATAAATATAAACATTCTCAATAATTCTTCCAAGAAAGGTTTCATAAACTAAAAAAAGTTTTGACGGCGCATGTTACATTAGGGTTTACTAACGTGCCCCCAATCGGAGATAACGAGGGAAAAGAAGCAACCAGGTCCGGTGCCGGTCTCGCCAAAAGCTCCGCTGATGAAAACTAGGCAGATAACACCAGAATCATGCATTCCCCATATCTTAGCTCACTAGCTCCCAGGAATGGGGAGTGCTCCTACAATGCTACAAGCAGGACCCCCACCAAAAATTTCAGAAACTCCACCGGAACTTGATGCAGGAGCTACGAATGCAGCGAGGCAATTGACTTTCTCTGCAACGTCTAGTGGAATTGAACCTACGATGGCTTAAGTAGTTAAAGGGAATAGAGAGCAACACACGAGATTGAAGCTAAATTACTTTCCACCGGTACTGAAAGATGGAGTGAAAGTAGTTAAGCTAAACCTCAGAAGATAGCCGACCAGAATCAGAAGTGGAGTCTAGCGTTAATTGGGTATGTGATTGGTGGGAACCCTACCTTCAAGAAAATGCTCGAATTTGTGTATAGAGTATGGAATTTCGTTAGTACACCTCAGGTATTTCTTCATAACAATGGGTATTTCATCTTCAAGTTTGAGAATGAGGAAGATAAAGCAACGTCTACAACAAGGTCCATACATGTTCAATTATAGGCCTTTTATTCTGAAACATTGGGATCTAGAGTTCCAAATGCATAAGGAATCTACTCAAATTGTTCCTATGTGGGTTATGTTTCCAAATCTGCCAATCCAATTTTGGGCTCCTGGCAATTTGGGTAGAATAGAAAGCTATCTTGGGAATCCTATATGCACGGATAAACTAATTGCTCAAGAGCAAAGGATTGCTTATGCTAGGATATTGATAGATATGGATATATCCCAGCCTCTTCCAGGCTCACTTTCTCTTGAATTACCTGACGGAAAATACTACTCACAGTCCATTGAGTATGAATGGAAGCCTATGTACTGTTAAGATTGCTTGAAAGTTGGACATATCACAGGGAAGTGCAAGGAGAGACCAGCAGAATATAAACAGCCTCAACAGAATATCAAAAAGAAACAAAAGAAGCTAGAATGGAAAGCTAAGACTATGCCTAATCAAACAGGGGATAATCAGAATAATGTTCAACCAACTGATGGGAAACAACAAAGGAAACAGATTGATAGGGAAAAGAGAGCCATGCCAGTTACTACAGAAAAAAACCAGGAGATTGATGAACTGGAACTGATGCTTAGAAGAAATCAATTCAGTGCTTTGAGAATCCGCCCAGAGGTTACCACTAACAATGAGGTAAGGGACACAAATCTAACCAAGCAGCCCCCATGATCTTTGGATCATGGAACATTAAAGGGCTGAATAAGCCCTACAAGCAGAAGGAATTCAAATCCTTTCTACTTATGAATGAAGTGGCTCTTTTGGGTTGCCTAGAAACAAAAGTTAAGGCTAGAAGAGAAGGGAGGATACAAAAGAAGTTAGGGGCAGAGTGGTAGGTTTACTGTAATTATGTAGGCTTCCCAAATGGAAGAATATGGGTCTTATGGAAATCACATCTGGTGGAAGTTGATGTACAATTTTAAGGACCTCAAATTGTTTACTGCAAAGTGAAGGATAAGGGATCTCAATTTGCATGCTATGCAATGTTTGTATATGGATACAACACCATAGATGGAAGAGAATACATCTGGAGACAAGTGAGATCAATTAACAACCTGATGGTAGACCCTTGGATCATTCTTGGGGATTTCAATACAATATTATTTGTTACTGACAGAATCAATGGAGCACCAGTTCAACAGATTGAAACACAGAATTTACAAGATTGTGTGGATGAAGTTGGGCTAGGTCAGATCAGAAGAAAGGGATGGCAGTACTCTTGGTGCAATAAACGGGATCCTAGAGATAGAATTTATAGCTTGATAGATTAGGCATTTGGCGATGCTCAATGGTTTGGCATGTATAGCAGTATAGAAGCTCACTACTTAAATCCTGGTTGTTCAGACTACTCTCCTATACTACTAACTACTACTATTGTCAGACAAAAACTCTCAAAACCATTCAGACTCCTCAATGTTCTACTGAAGCAACATTCATTCAAAGAAGTGGTGAAGTCTATATGGGAAACCAATGTGGATGGTTATGCTATGTATGGAGTCTGCAGGAAGTTAAAGCAAATAGAACATGTTGTAAAGCAAATGAACCAAGAAATGAATAAACTGGATCAAAATATTGAGGCCCTGGAAGCAAAGGTTAAAGAAACTCAGGAAGCAATGGCAGCAAGTCTTTACAATGCACATCTAATTATAAACGAGAAAGAGATAATGCTGGAATTGGAAAAATGGGCTACAATTCAGGAGAGAGTCCTTAGACAGAAATCTAGAGCTGTTTGGATCACACAGGGTGATTCAAACTCTAAGTTCTCCTATGCTCAACTCAAAGCAAGGCGTGCCAGGAACAATATTGCAACTATATGTAATGAGCAGGGATTAAAGCTAACATATCCAAAGCAGGTGCAATGAGAATTCATAGGTTTTTTTCAAAACCTGATGGGAAACAGAGCACAAGAATTACCCCTCTTAGACACTCACATTGTAACGACATGACCGGTCGTTTTGCATATCAGGACCCCGTTCCCCTAAATGAGACTTCCTGTAGTTGCTTTTAATGATTTATGACTTGTGGGGACGGGTGGTTCGGGATTTGGAAGAGTATGGAATGGTATAGGAGCACTTTGTTCCTTAAGATTGGCCTTTTTGGCCAAGTTTGACTTTGGTCAATATTTTGAGTAATCGACCTCGAAATCGAGTTTCGACGGTTCTGGTAGCTTTGTATGATGATTTCGGACTTGGGCGTATGTTCGGAATGGGTTTTGAATGAACCGAGAGCATTTCAGCGCCCAATATCGAAGTAAGAGTTTCCTTAAGTTTGAAATTTGGTTTGGAACGTGTTTTTGTGTTATCGAGGTCCGAACGGAATTTCGAGATAGGGAATAATTCCCTTATGTCATTTATGACTTGCTTGCAAAATTTGGTGTCATTCCGAGTAGTATAGGTCGATTCGGCGCATCGATATCGAATTCAAGAACTTGAAGTTCTTAAGTTTGATCTTTAGGGGTTTTGAGGGGTGATTTTGAGTTTTAGCATTGTTTTGGGTGTTCTGAAGGCTCGATCAAGTCCGCATTATGATTTGTAACTCATTGGTATATTTGGACAGGGGCTCAGGTGGGCCCAGGTGCCTCTCGGGCACCATACGAGGCTAAAAACCAGCTGAAGCAATTGTTGGTGCACCTGTTCTGGTGTGACCACATGTGCGGTTGCCCAGTCACAGGTGCGGGATCGCTGCTGCGGTCCCAGGACTCGCAGGTGCGGCCTCAGGGGGGCTGCCCTATTCTCGCAGGTGCGGACAATAGTCCGCAGGATCGGAGCTGTAGGTGCGAGCTCCCCTCTGCAGGTGCGATCCCAGGGCCTCTTGTCCACTTCCGCAGGTGCGAGACTCTTCTCGCAGGTGCGTTCCTTGAGCCGCAGGTGCGAATTCCCTGCAGGAAGTGAGGTTCTTTAAACACGGGGCTTTATCACTTTTCACCTCATTTCTTCCACCATTGTCGACCTAGAGAGCTTGGGAAAGTGACAATCCACCTAGCTACTAAGAGGTACATGAATTCCTAGTTAAATTAACTACCTAATTAGTGAAAATCAAGGAATTTGGGTAGTATCTAGGGCTTTTGAGAATTTAGGGAATTACTCGTTAATTAGCCATGAGATCAAGTAAAAATCATGTAGTGACGGTCCTTAGGTTATGGGTGGGTGTTTCCTTCGAAAATTTTCGGAATTCGAGCGTGCGGGCTCGGGGGTGAATTTTGGGATTTCTTCAACCCGTTATGTTGTATGGGGCTGAGTGTTGGCCAGTCAAGAACTCCCACGTGCGGAAGATGAGAGTAGCAGAGATGAGGATATTGAGATGGATGTGTGGGTGTACCAGGTGAGATAGAATTAATAATGAAGCTATCCGGGACAGAGTGGGAGTAGCCTCCGTGGAGGACAAGATGCGGGAGTCGCAGCTGAGATGGTTCGGACATGTTAGGAGAAGAAGCATTGATGCCCCTGTTAGGAGGTGTGAGAGCTTGGCTATGTAGAGTTTGAGAAAGGGTCGAGGTAGGCCTAATAAGTACTGGGGAGAAGTGATTAGGTAAGACATGGCACTGCTTCAGCTCATTGAGGACATGACACTTGATAGGAAGGTGTGGAGGTCGAGCATTAAGGTAGAGGACTAGTAGGTAGTTTATAGCGCTCAATAATAGGCTTAGTAGCATGCATTTTCCTTCATATTCTTTGATTTATATTATGGTATGTGGTTTTATTCGCCTCATGTATTATTTTACGTGCTGCTATTATTGGATACTTTTTTTTCTCCTTCCCCTTCTTCTTACCCTTTCTGAGTCGAGGGTCTATTGGAAACAGCCTCTCTACCTGCATTAGGTAGGGGTAAGGTCTGCGTACAGACTACTCTCCCCAGACCCCACATGTTGGGATCAAACTGGGTTTGTTGTTGTTGTTCAAGAATGATGATATGACTAAGTAAGTAAGAGAATTCCATGTTTTGAGTATAATTTGATATATTTACGTAACATCGTATTAGTTTCGAGTCCTTGGGAGACAAGTGCGGAGTTTCGGGCGCATTTTTTACCCAGGGAGTAGGTTCGACACGAGGTGAGTCTCCTTTCTAACCTTGTAAGAGGGAATTGTCCCCATAGGTGACCTAAATGCTATGTGTTAATGTTTGTGGGGGCTACGTACGTACCAAGTGACGAGAGTCCGTACGTAGCGGCTATTATTATTATGTCCGGGTAGTTAGGCCCACATCATGCCTTGTGTTCTTCCTCGTAATGAATTATATGTTATGAATTCATGTTATATGTAGTATTGTTTCCCTGAGATATATGAAAATTAATAATTTGAAGGAATTGTTATGAAAAGTAATTTTAAAGGAATGTTGTGTGTGCATGTGACCGCTTTGCAATTTACATTCGCGAGCGGAGTGTTATTTCCCCCACTCTCATGGGAGCGGGTCGTACGCCACGGAGATATTGAAAGATGAAATTATGGTTCGGGCCGTTCAACCCTCGGCAGTGCACAGATATGATCATTTTATGGCTCAAGCCGATTGTCCTTATCCCGTATGCGCATGATAAATTGTTGATGATTTCATGGATATTGATTTGACGGATATTTGGGGGGGGGGGGAATGAAGTAGTAATTGTTTATTTACTTCCAGTATTTATTTGGATTCCAGTGCCTCTAATATTTGCTGCTTTACTACCTTCACATGCCTACTGCTTTCATCATATTCTGTTAAATTATATTGTTGGACCTTAGCGAGTGTCAAGTCGACCTCTCGTCACTACTTCTTCGAGATTAGACGGGATACTCACTTGGTACATATTTATTTATGTATTCATGCTACGCTTTTGTACTTAATTGTACAGGTTCTGAGTCAGGTGCTTCTGGTTATCAGACCGAAGCTCGATTTTGATTATAGTTGGACCTGATTTCACGGTGAGTTGCTTCTCCTGACAATCCTCGGCAGCACCACGGAGTTTCTTTTGTTATTTCCCGTCTATTTCTTTCAGACAGTGGGACTGTATATTATATCTTTTGTATGTTCTATTACTATGCCCATAGGACTTGTGACACTAGTTCCTGGCACACACGTGATCGTTATTATGGATTACGAGTCTGTATATATATTGTCTCACGCCTCCTTATGACTGCTTTTGGTTAAAATTGGTTAACTACCCCTAACGATTTATGTTTCGAACTATAAAACTTTGTATATGTTGAAATGTTTAATCACATAAGAAAGAATCCTTAGTAAATTGAGTGTTGGCTTGCCTGACCCTGGTGTTGGGCGCCATCTCGACCTGAGTTAGGATTTTGGATCGTGACAACACGGTATTAGAGCTCTAGCTTTACGTAGGTCTCACGAGTCACGGGAAAACCCAATAGAGTCTTGAGGATCGGTACTGAGACGTCTATACTTATCTTCAAGAGGCTATAGGGTGTTAGGAAACCTCTCTTTATTCATATTCTATCGTGGAGTCGATGGTTTACTAAAACTCATTCTTCTATTCTCTCACAGATGGTGAGGACGCGCGCATCCGATGTTCCAAACCCGAGAGATGTCGCTACTCCCGCCGTCCGAGGTCGTAGTAGAGGCCAGGGAAGGGCACCAGCCCAAGGTAGGGGACGAGGGCATCCTAGAGCTATTCCAGTTGCACCACCACCAGAGGATCCTATTATAGAGGAGCAGGACGAGGTGCCCCAGCAGATCTTGCTCCAGTGGACTTCATGACGGCGCCAGGCTTCCAGGAGGTCATGGGCCGTATGATGCAGTTTATGGACACTATGTCCCAGGCTGGTTTATTTCCAGCAGATCCTGCCACTTCAGGCGGGAGGGGGAGTCCAGATCCCTACTGCCTAGGCTGCAGGTCAGACAGCAGCATTACATCATACCCCGGGTACACTGCTCGTGGGTGGGGTCCAGCCTGTGGCAGTAGCACCTGAGCCCAGACCAGCTGCGGACGGCGATCCGCGGACGTTATTGGACATATGGACCAGATTGCACCCTCCAGTCTTCGAGGGTGAGCGAGGCGAAGACGCCCAAGATTTTATTGACAGGTGCAGGGACAGACTGCACAACCTGAGGATACTAGAGTCCCATGGAGTGTATTTCACTACCTTTCAGTTGGAGGGCATAGCTCGCAGATGGTGGCAGTCTTATATTCTCAGCAGGCCAGAAAATTCTCCTCCTATCACTTGGGGCCAGTTCACACAGCTATTTCTAGACAGGTATATTCCACCCTCTGAGAGGGAAGAGCTGTGGTATCAGTTTGAGCAACTGGAGCAGGGACAAATGTTAGTGAAATATTATGAGGCTAGATTTTCAGAGGTGTCATGCCATTAACTCATGCTACTACCTATTGATGCCGAGAGAGTGCGGAGATTTGTGACTGGGTTACATCCAGGTATTAGAGCCACCATGGCCCGAGAGGTGGAGATGGGGACTCCTTATCAGCTCGTGGTGGAGATTGCTCGTAGGATCGAGGGTTATAGATCGAGGAGCAAGGAGCAGGGGCAGCAGGATAAGAGGGCTAGATTCTCCGGAGATTTCAGAGGTGCGCCAGCTAGGGGCAGAGGTCAGTTTGGTAGTGGGTCAGCCCAGCAGGCCTTCATATTCAGCACCTCCACCACCTCCCCGAGGTGTTCCAATGAGGGCTCATTTCAGTACCATGCCAGAGTGTTCCTACCGCCCTCCAGCCATTCAGAGTTCACCCAGTGGTTATTCCAGTCATCCGAGTCCTCTAGTCCCTACTTCAGTGCTATGCCAGAGGGTTCACATCGCCCTCCAGCCATTTAGGGTTCTTCTTCGGGGCAGCAGGCTACGATACCTAGAGGTTATTATGAGTGTGGGGATCCAGGTCATATGCAGAGGCATTGTCCTAGGATTCGGGGCAAAGCAGTGCAACGGGGTTATCAGCCTGCGGGTCCAGCACCAGTAGTCCGGCCACCTAGAGGTGGAGGACAGGGCGTCATCGGTCATCCTAAAGGTGGAGGCCAGTCAGGGGGAGGTCAGTCAGCTCATGTTCACTCTGGCAGAGCTCAGTCTTTCGGTGCTCCAGCTAGATTCTATGCTATTCCAGCCAGATCAGATGCGGTGGCCTCAGACACCGTGATCACAAGTATTATCTCAGTATGTGGTAGAGAGGCTTCGGTATTATTTGATCCAGGATCCACCTATTCATATGTTTCAGCATTATTCGCTCATTTTCTGGATGTTCCTCGTGAGTCCTTGGGTTCTCCTATACATGTGTCCACTCCTGTGGGCGATTCTGTGGTGGTAGACCGGGTTTACCGATCCTGTGTGGTTACATTCTATAGATTCGAGACCAGAGCGGACCTTTTATTGCTCGACATGGTTGATTTCGAGGTTATTTTAGGCATGGATTGTCTATCTCCTTATCATGTCGTGCTAGATTTCCATGCCAAGATAGTTACTTTAGCCATGCCTGAGTCGCCTAGGCTGGAGTGGAGAGGTTCCTCAGTTAGTGCAGCCAGCCGGGTTATTTCCTTCTTGAAGGCTCGACACATGGTCGAGAAGGGTTGTCTGGCCTATCTATCTTATGTGTGGGACACCACCGCCGAGTCTCCAACGATTGATTCAGTGCCAGTTGTTCGAGAGTTTGCTGATGTATTTCCTTCAGACCTTCCGGGCATGCCTCCGGATCGTGATATTGATTTTTGCATTGATGTAGCTCCACGCACTTAGCCTATTTCCATTCCCCCGTACCGTATGGCTCCGAAGGATTTGAAGGAGTTAAAGGAGCAGCTTGAGGAGTTATTAGCTAAGGGGTTTATCATACTGAGTGTATCGCCGTAGGGTGCTCCAGTCATATTTGTGCAGAAGAAGGATGGGTCTATGCGAATGTGTATTGATTACCGCCAGTTGAACAAGGTCACCATTAAGAACAGGTATCCTTTGCCGCGCATCGATGATTTGTTTGACCAGTTGCAGGGTGCTCGGGTGTTTTCTAAGATTGATTTGAGATCGGGATATCATCAGTTGAAGATTCGGACCTCAGATGTTCCGAAGACTGCTTTTCGTACGAGATATGGCCATTATGAGTTCCCGGTGATGTCCTTTGGCTTGACTAATGTCCCAGCAGCATTCATGGACTTGATGAATAGGGTGTTCAGGCCGTATATTGATTCCCTTGTCATTGTCTTCATTGATGACATCTTGATTTACTCACGTATCCTGGGTGAGCACGAGCAGCATTTGAGAGTTGTGCTCCAAACCTTGCGGGAATAGAAGCTATATGCTAAGTTCTCCAAGTGCGAGTTCTAGTTGGATTCCGTGTCATTCTTGGGGCATGTAGTATTCGGAGAGGGTATCAAGGTTGATCCTCAGAAGATTGAGAAAGTTCAGAGTTGGTCGCGTCCTACTTCAGCTACAGAGATCATGAGCTTTTTGGTCCTAGCAGGCTATTATCGCCGATTTGTAGAGGGGTTTTCCTCAATTGCAGCTCCATTGACTAGATTGACTCAGAAGAATTCCCCATTCCGATGGTCTGACGAGTGTGAGGCTAGCTTTCAGAAGCTCAAGGCAGCATTGACTTCAGCACCAGTTCTAGTATTGCCTTCCGGTTCTGGATGTATACAGTATATTGCGACACTTCATGCGTTGGCTTGGGGTGTGTATTGGTGCAGGAAAGGAGAGTTATTGCTTATGCTTCGCGCCAGCTGAAGGTTCATGAGAAGAATTACCCTGTGCACGATTTAGAATTGGCGGCGATTGTTCATGCTCTTAAGATTTGGAGGCACTACTTGTATGGAGTGTCCTGTGAGGTTTATACAGACCATCGCAGCTTGCAGCACTTGTTCAAGCAGAGGGATCTTAATTTGAGGCAGCGCAAATGGCTTGAGTTGTTGAAGGATTATGATATCACCATCCTTTATCATCCGGGCAAGGCAAACGTGGTAGCAGATGCTTTGAGAAAGAAGGCGGAGAGTATGGGTAGTTTGGCTTATATTGCAGCAGAGGAGAGACCTCTAGTCTTGTACATTCAGTCCTTGGCTAATCGCCTGGTGAGGTTAGACATTTCAGAGCCTCATCGAGTTTTAGCACATGCGGTTGCTCAGTCTTCGTTATTGGGAGAAATTAAGGCTTGGCAGTTTGATGACCCGTGTTTGGCAGAGCTTCGGGAGACAGTGAATTGGGGTGGTGCCAAGGAGGTTACTATTGGCGAGGATGGTGTTCTGAGACTTCAGGGTCGTTTATGTGTTCCTAATGTTGATGGTTTGAGGGAGAGGATTCTAGAAGAGGCACACAGTTCTCGGTATTCTGTTCATCATGGTACTACAAAGATGTATCGTGATTTGAAACAGCATTACTGGTGGAGGCGGATGAAGAGGTACATTGTGGAGTATGTGGCTAGGTGTCTTAATTTCCTGCAGATTAAGTATGAGCACCAAAGGCCAGGAGGCCTACTTCAACAGATGCCCATTCCTGAGTGGAAGTGGGAATGCATCTCTAAAGATTTCGTGGTTGGGTTGCCTCGGACTTTGCGGAAAGTCGACGCGGTTTGGCTCATTGTGGATATGTTTACCAAATCGGCGCATTTCATTCCAGTAGCTACTACATATACTTCTGAGAGATTGGCCCAGATCTACATTCGGGAGATAGTCCGGTTGCACGGTGTGCCGGTGTCCATTATATCAGATCGAGGTCCTCAATTCACCTCGCACTTCTACAGAGCATTGTATAGTGAGATGGGTACCCAGATAGATCTCAGCACAGCATTTCACCCTCAGACTGATGGTCAGTCGGAGCGTACAGTTCAGATATTAGAGGACATGCTCAAGGCATGTGTGATTGACTTTGGAGGTCAGTGGGACCAGTTCTTGCCTTTGGTCGAGTTTTCTCACAATAATAGTTATCAGTCCAGTATCGAGATGGATCCATTTGAGGCTTTGTATGGTCGGCGATGTCATTCTCCTATCGGGTGGTTTGATCCTGGCGAGGCTAAGTTATATGGCACCGACCTGGTGAGGGATTCTTTGGAGAAAGTGAAGTTAATTCAGGAGAGGCTCCGCACGGCACAATCCAGACAGAAGAGTTACGCGGATCAGAGGGCGTGTGACGTATCATTTATGGAGGGAGACAAGGTATTGTTGAAGGTCTCACCGATCAAGGGTATTATGAGGTTCGAAAAGAGGGGCAAGCTGATCCCGAGGTTTATCGGTCCCTTCGAGGTGTGGAGTCGAGTTGGGGAGGTTGCTTATGAGCTAGCCTTGCCTCCCAGTTTATCAGGAGTTCATCCGGTCTTTCATGTATCCATGCTCCGTAGGTACCACGTCTACTTCTCTCACATGGTTGATTTCAACACTATTCAGTTGGATGAGAAGTTAGGCTACGAGGAGGAGCCAGTTTCTATTATTGATAGACAGGATCGCCAGTTGAGATCCAATAGAGTTTCTGCAGTAAAGGTCCAGTAGAGGGGCCAACCAGTCGAGGAGGCGACCTGGGAGTCCGAGGAGGACATGCAAAGCAGATATCCGCACTTATTCAACACTTCGGGTATGATTCTAGACCCGTTCGAAGATGAAAGTTTGTTTAAGAGGTGGAGAATGTAACGACCCGACCGGTAGTTTTGCGTATCAGGACCCCGTTCCCCTAAATGAGACTTCCCGTAGTTTTAATGATTTATGACTTGTGGGGACGGGTGGTTCGGGATTTGGAAGAGTTTGGAATGGTATAGGAGCACTTGGTTCCTTAAGGTTGGCATTTTTGGCCAAGTTTGACTTCGGTCAACATTTTGAGTAAACGACCTCGGAATCGAGTTTCGACGATTCCGGTAGCTTTGAATGATGATTTCGGACTTGGGCGTATGTTCGGAATGGGTTTTGAATGACCCGGGAGCGTTTGGGCGCCCAATATCGAAGTAAGAGTTTCCTTAAGTTTGAAATTTGGTTTGGAATGTGTTTTTTGTGTTATCAAGGTCCGAATAGAATTCCGAGATCGGGAATAGTTCTGTTATGTCATTTATGAATTGCTTGCAAAATTTGATGTCATTTTGAGTAGTATAGGTCGGTTCGGCGCATCGATATCGAATTCAAGAAGTTGAAGTTCTTAAGTTTGATCTTTAGGGGTTTTAAGGGGTGATTTTGAGTTTTAGCAATGTTTTGGGTGTTCCAAAGGCTCGAGCGAGTCCTCATTATGATTTGGGACTCGTTGGTATATTTGGGCTCGGGCTCGGGTGGGCCAGGTGCCTCTCGGGCACCATACGAGGCTAAAAACCAGCTGGTGCACCTGTTCTGGTGTGACCGCAGGTGCGGTTGCCCAGCCGCAGGTGCGGGATCACTGCTGCGGTCCCAGGCCTCGCAGGTGCGGACAATAGTCCACAGGAGCGGAGCCGCAGGTGCGAACTCCCCTCCGCAGGTGCGAGCCCAGGCCCTCTTGTCCACTTCCGCAGGTGCGAATTCCCTGTAGGGAGTGAGGTTCTTTAAACACGGGACTTAATCACTTTTCACCTCATTTCTTCCACCATTGTTGACCTAGAGATCTTGGGAAAGAGCCAATCCACCTAGCTACTAAGAGGTAAGTAAATTCTACCCTAGTGTTAGTTTAATACATGAATTCCTGGTTAAATTAACTACCTAATTAGTGAAAATCAAGGAATTTGGGTAGTAACCTAGGGCTTTCGAGAATTTAGAGAATTACCCGTTAATTAGCCATGAGATCAAGTAAAAATCATGTATTAACGGTCTTTAGGTTATGGGCGTGCGGGTCCGGGGGTGAATTTTGGGATTTCTTCAAGAATGATGAGATGACTAAGTAAGTAAGAGAATTCCATGCTTTGAGTATAATTTGATATATTTACGTAACATCTTATTAGTTTCGAGTCCTTGGGAGACAAGTGCGGAGTTTCGGGCGCATTCTTGACCCGGGGAGTAGGTTCGACACGAGGTGAGTCTCCTTTCTAACATTGTAAGAGGGAATTGTCCCCATAGGTGACCTAAATACTATGTGTTAATGTTTTTGGGGGCTACGTACGTACCAAGTGACGAGAGTCCGTACGTAGCGGCTATTATTATTATGTCGGGGTATTTAGGCCCACATCATGTCTTGTGTTCTTCCTCGTAATGAATTATATGTTATGAATTCATGTTATATGTGGTATTGTTTCCCTGAGATTTATGGAAATTGATAATTTGAAGGAATTGTTATGAAAAGTAATTTTAAAGGAATGTTGTGTGTGCATGTGACCGCTTCGCAATTTACATTCCGCGAGCGGAGTGTTATTTCTCCCACTCTCATGGGAGTGGGTCGTACGCCACGGCGAGATTGAAAGATGAAATTATGGTTCGGGTCGTTCGACCCTCGGCAGTGCACAGATATGATCGTTTTATGGCTCAGGTCGGTTGTCCTTATCCCGTATGCGCATGATAAATTTTTGATGATTTCATGGATATTTATTTGACAGATATTTGGGGGGGAAATAAAGTAGTAATTGTTTATTTACTTCCAGTATTTATTTGGATTTCAGTGCCTCTAATATTTGTTGTTTTACTACCTTCACATGCCTACCGCTTTCATCATATTCTGTTAAATTATATTTTTGGACCTTAGTAAGTGTCAAGTCGACCTCTCGTCACTACTTCTTCGAAATTAGACGGGATACTCACTGGGTACATATTTATTTATGTACTCATGCTACGCTTCTGTACTTAATTGTACAGGTTCTGCGTCAGGTGCTTCTGGTTATCAAACCGGAGCTTGATTTTGATTATAGCTGGACCTGACTTCACGGTGAGCTGCTTCTCCTGACGATCCTTGGCAGCACCGTGGAGTTTCTTTTGTTATTTCCCGTCTATTTCTTTCAGACAGTGGGACTATATATTATATCTTTTGTATGTTTTGTTAGTATGCCCGTAGGACTTGTGACACTAGTTCCTGGCACACACGTGATAGTTATTATGAAATACGAGTCTGTATATATATTGTCTCACGCCTCCTAATGACTGCTTTTGGTTAAAACTGGTTAACTACCCCTTTCGATTTATGTTTCGAACTATAAAACTTAGTATATGTTGAAATGTGTAATCACATAAGAGAGAATCCTTAGTAAATTGAGTGTTGGCTTGCCTGACCCCGGTGTTGGGCGCCATCACGACCTGACTTAGGATTTTGGGTCGTGACACACATTGCCAAAGATGGGCCTTGCTTACAGAGGGATCAACAAATGATGTTGATTCAACCTATCACAAAAGGAGATGTTCTACAGGCATTGAACGAGCTACCAAATGATAAGGCCTCAGGGGTGGATGGGTTTAATGCAGAGTTCTTTAAAGAATACTGGAATGTAATTAGGGAGGAAGTAAGCATAGATGTCCTACAATTCTTTGAATCTGGGAAAATGCTGAAAGAAGCAAATTGCACCACTCCTACCCTAGTGCCAAAAGTAACCAATCCTACTTATGTGAAGGAATATAGACCCATAACTTATTGTAAAACTTTGTATAAGTTGATAGTAAGAATTCTCACTGCCAGGATCAAATTAGTAGTAGACAAAATTGTTGGAGCCTCACAATCAGCATTCATAGCGGGAAGGAGTATCCTAGACAATGTCATTGTTGCACATGAGCTGGCAAAAGGTTATACGCAAAAGGGAATTTCTCCTAGGTGCATTATTAAAGTTGATATCAGAAAGGTATATGACTCAGTCGAACGAGACTTCCTTAGAGCTGTCTTTCTAGAATTTGGGTTCCCTAGGAAATTTGTTGGGTGGATTATGGAGTGTGTGACTACTGTGAGCTATGTCATCTTAATAAATGGTGGAATTACTCCAAAGTTTGTGGCAAGAAAAGGACTAAGACAGGGTGACCCCATGTCCCCATATCTATTTGTTTTTATCATGGAGTATCTCAACGGATCCTTAAAACAGTTGGAGCATAACCCGGACTTCAATTATCACCCTAGATGCAGTAGATTGAACTTGGTGCATATATGCTTTGCTGATGACTTGCTCATGTGTTGCAGGGCTGATAGAATTTCCATACAACTAATGCTTTAAGCTTTCAATCACTTCTCTATTGTGTCTGGATTGAAGGCAAATTTGGACAAGAGTTCATTATACATTGCTGGGGTTTCCCAAGAACTGAAGGAGTAGATTCTGAATGAAATGCAATTTGCACCAGGAGAACTGCCATAATATCTGGGAGTTTCACTCTCATCCAAGAAGATCATTGTTCAACAATGTATGCCAATTGTGGAGAAAATGATATCAAGGATTAGATGTTGGACTACTACATCCTTGTCTTATAGTGGAAGTACAATTGATCAAGAGTGTTCTATTTAAAATGCAAACATATTGGGCTTAGATCTTTGTACTACCAAAGAAAGTTATACAACTAATCACAAGAATATGCAGAACCTTTTTATGAACTGGGAGTTGTGAAGCATCTAGGAAAGCCATGATCTCATGGGAATCACTATGTATGCCAAGGGCTGCAGGGGGTCTGAAGTTAATAGACTTTAATTTGTGGAACATAGCAACTGTCTGCAAGCTATTGTGGACAGTAACATCAAGGAAAGTATCTCTATGGGTGCAATGGATACATGATTACTATATAAAGAACAAAGATCTAGCTACTATGAAGACCCCATCACAAGCTTGTTGGCTTGTAAGGAAAATCTTTGATGCAAGAAGTTGGTTTGAAGACAAGAACTACAAGGTGGAATTGAAAAAGTGCAACAGTGGTGATGGTTTCAGCATTAAGAAAGCTTATCTATCATTCCAACAATATTCGAAGGTTCCATAGAAAAATCTCACGATGGGAGAAAGTCAGTTACCTAGACACCAATTCATCTTATGGTTAGTCATTAGATAAAGACTTGCAACTGTTGACAGATTAGAGAAATGGAGAATAAATGTTCCAAATGATTGTGCACTATGTTCCATGAGAATTACATAAACATTAGCTCATTTATTTTTTGAATGCAACTATGCAAGACATATCTGGACCTCTTTACTGAGGTGGATGGGTGAAAGTAGACTACCTAAGACATGGAATGACGAACTGCACTAGATGTCCAAGAGCAGCCATTCTAATTTAATATAGATAAAAAAAATTAAAAGACATTCAATAGTAACTTTTGACTTTATTGTTCATATTACAAAATGTAATTTTTCTTATCACAATTTAAAAAAATCTCATTTCAAATTCAAATTATTATTATCATTCTATTTTCTTAATTGGACTGCATTTTAAAAAAAATATTTTATGCTTTTAAACTTAAACTAATTATACTCAATAAATATTAATCATAAAAAATAATTTATTAATTAATTGGACACATTTATAACTAAATGTATAGTAGCATTTACGTATAACATATTCATTTGACCGATTTGTCAATATTAATATGACTTTATTATTCTTGTTGTTAAAATATTTTTTTACTGATTATTTAATTTTTTCTTATCTTATAAATAATTTGTACATTTTATTTAAGATTTTATTTTACTGCTTGAATTTTTTTAATTTTTATAGTCAATAAATTTTAGTTTTATTTTATATTTTAATTTAATCAAAATCATAATTGTCATATGCTATCTCAATTTACATCTTTCTGTATTTTTTTTCTATCATAGTTTCTTTTTACCTCTTTATTTCTAGTTAATATAGAAGAAAGTCTATGAGTGGATCAATATATAAATATAAATATAAATATACATATTAAATATAATTATAAATATAAATGTAGATATATAAATTAGATTTGTCTAAGATCTATTTAGATTATATGTATAAGATTCATTAAACTATTTCCATTATCTATGTTTCTATATATAACTTTTAATTATTAATGTTATCCTAAAATTGTCAAGTAGCTTTATTTTGGCTTGCCACTTGACTTAACCACAATGCATACTACTCTTCTTTTAATATAAATAGTATTAATACCCGCACGATGTGCGAACACAAATCATGTTACAATTGTGATGTAGGTTGTTTGAATCATGTGCAAATAACCTTAAAATATAAATCTCTCAGATAAAAATTATATAACATTATATATTAATTCTGAAGTAGGATATGAAATTATTGTTCAAATCTCGTAATGCAAAACCTATTTTTTTTTATATTTGTATCAACCTAACCCCTTGATTTTAGTTTTGCATTTCGTTAAAGAATACTAAACATATCATGTTGTGATATGTCTTGTTTGAGTACAATAGATCATATTATTTTAACAAACTTCTTATTATCACTTTGTTTTTATCTAAAAATTAAATATGTCTTATTCATCACATTGTTTGTACCACAAATTCTTTTTTCTTTTGCTTTTTTATAGTTATTGTATTATTTATTATTTAATATTGTACTATCATATAATATTTTATTAGCTTAATAATTAAATTAATGTCTTGCTTATTATTCTTTTAATAGTCTTTAATAAATAGTAATATTTTATTCTTAAAATTTGGTATATATTTATGCTTGTATCCTCTCATTCGGAATTTTTTTAATCAATTAAATTTATTGTAATATTATTAAATAATTTTTAAATTTATTTATTTTTTAAATTAATTTATTGTATAAGTATGCCACACTATCTATATTTTTATACATTCTCTTCCCTACTATAAATTTTAATTAATTTTTACATTAATATTTTACCCATAACATAAATAATATTATATTTTTATTTTAAATTGTAAAATTGATGTAGGCTAAAATATTAATACATAAGTTATTTGATGTTTATGTTCCAAATGTATTGAGCTATCTTATAAGTAATTTTGATTTAGATTCAGTTAAATTTCTATCTTTTTTTAGCTTTAAGATATAAATTTAATTTTTACTTTTCATGAATAAACTTACCTATTTTATAAAGTTATTTTATATTCTTAAAATTTTATTTTAATATTAGATAAAAATTTCTTAATTGTTTGAACATATTATATGTATGTAGTAATATGTTTACTATCATTGTATTTCATTCCTTGATATTTTCCAAAATAAAAAAAATTATGAAATAAAAAAAAATATCATCTCAAATTCAAGTAATTGTTATCTTTCTATATTCTAAATTGGGACGCATTTTCAAAAAAATTATGTTTTCAAACTTATACTAACTGCACTTAATTCAAATATTAATCGTAGAAAAATATTTTTTAGTTGTTTGAACACATTATATCTAAATATTGTAGTAACATTTTCACTGTCATTTCTTATGTAAATTTTCTTTATTTTTAGTTTTAATACAAATTTAATTTTTTATTTTCATTAGTATAATTACCTATATTAAAAATTTATTTTGTATTTTAGTTACTTTTTTCATAAATAAGAATTCAATTTCGTGATAGTATTCATAATTTGAGCATTCTAATCATAGTTTTAACAACTTTCAAATTTCAAATCCAATTATCCTTTCCCTTCATTTGTAATAGTAAAATTTTAATAATTTAGCATAATTTTGCTAATTTTTTAGGTATTGTATATTTAATTTTAATAACTTTCTAATTTTAAATTCAATTAGTTTTTCCCTTTCTAATTTTAAGTTTGTATATTTAATTTATTTTATTTTCTAAACTTATGATTTATAAATATTCTCACATTAACTCTAATATATTTTTATTATTCAATATAAGTTTTTGATTTTATCGATTTGACTTGAGTTACGTGGACCTATTCATATTATGATTTTTCTTATCATAATATAAAAAACTTTCTTGTCTCAAATTTGAATAAGTTTTACCATTTTTTCTATGATAAAAAATCTAAAAAAATTCTCTATTTATTTTTTATTTTTGATATTATATTATTTAATACATAATATTATTACAATGTCATGTGAATTTTTATTAACTTGTTTGAATTTAATATCTATTTCTACCACACTCATTCTAATCAATTATTAATCACAAAAAAATATTTTCTTTATTTTTTGAACTCATTATATCTGAATGTTGTAGTAATATTTACGTATAAAATATTCGTTTGTCCGATTTATCAATATTAATATGACATTATTATTCTTGTTATTAAAATATTTTTTACTGATTATTTAAGTTTTTTCTTACCTTATAAATAATTTATATACTTTATGTAAGATCTAATTTTGCCGCTTGAATTTATTTAATTTTTATACTTAATAAATCTTTAATATCTTAAATAAATTTTAATTTTATTTTAACTTACTCCAAAGTATAAATAGTCACATGTTATCTCAATCTATATCTTTCTATATTTTTTTTATTTTCTTCTATTATAATTTTTTGTTAATATCTTAACTCCATATTTCTTGCTAATATAGAAAAAAAAATCTATATGTGGATCAATATAGATATAAATATAAATATAGCTATAAATATGCATATAAATTTAAATTTAAATGTAGATATATAGATTAGATTTGTCTAAGATTTATTAAGATTGAGTATAAGATTTATTTAACTACTTCTATTAATTATGTTTCCATTTATAATTAAAAATTTTAGTGTTGTCTTAAAATTGACAATTGACTTGTCACTTCCCTTAACTACATGCTTCACTACTCTCCTTTTAATATAATATAGATATAAATTAATGAAATGTACCTTTAGTTAACACATCATCAGCATCATGATATTCTACCTCCTCCTCCGGCACAGGTGGCAGCTCAGCCTCAACTACCGCCTTCTTCTCCGCTCCTCCGCCGCCATTCTCATCTTCTTGTGGGTACCTAACTACAACCACTGGACAAATACAATTGTGAACGCAGTAATCGCTAACACTCCCAAGTTTCCCTTTACTAATAAATCCACTACTCGTCGCCCCAAATCCTCTGCTTCCCATAATCATAGCACTCAATCCCAGCCTCTCCACTTCCAAACAAAGCCTTTCTTTCATATCACGGTCTTTCACTATGTGGATTTTGTACGGCACGTTAGCTTCCATTAGAGGTAAGGCCAATTGGGTAGCTTTCGTGTTGGTTAAATTATCGTAATCTTGTTCTATTTTTTGTTGTTGTTTAGTTGGGGAGAAGCCCCAGTCTGCGCCGTAGAGGACGGAAGTTGGTCGGACGTGGAGGAGAATGACGGTGTCTCCTGGGCGGAGGTAATTCTGTACGGCCCATTTGATAGCGTAAGCACTCTCGTCGCTTAGGTCGACGGCAATGGCGACGCGACGGTGGGCGGCGGAAAGTGGAAAGCGCGGGGAAATGGGTTTGAGTTGAGAATTATGGGCTGGTTTTGGTGGTTGAATAGACATGGAGGATAGTGGGTGGTTTTGAAAGGTTTGGTCGTAGGTATTTTTCAAGTTTGTTAAGGTTGAGTTTTGGTATTTAAGCTATCAAAGATTGAGAGGCCGGTTATCCGACCACGAGGCAAGCCAATATGATCTCTGAATTAATCTTATCTTATTAAGCTCCCTCCCTTTCATTTCATGCGTAGATATTTAAGCGCACGTGAAATTTGAGGGAAAAAAAATACTTTTGAACTTATGATTTTAAAATATAATGATGAGCTCCCTCCCTTTCATTGATATAATTAAGCGCACAGGAAACTTAAGGAAAAAAAAATATACTGTTGAATTTATGATTTTAAAATGTAATGATATTTCTATAGTTATTCATATCACCAAAGTTGAAATATACTTCCTCGGTCCAAAATAAGTGATTTTTTTGCCTTTTTTTTATGGTCCAAAATAGTGATTTTTTCAGATTTCAAGAATGAATTAATTATTTTTTTCCTACATTGTCCTTGGAATAAACAGTGTTGGAGTATGTATTAAGAGTGTTTATGTGAAGAGATAATAAAGGTTAATATGGTCAATTTCATTGTTAATTAATGTTAAAAGGTGAATTTCTTAATCTGTATGAAAACAACAAAAAATTTACTTATTTTGGACAGGAGGAAATAAAATCTATTTAATTATTTATGTTTTTCTTTTATAAACAGATAAAAAGAAAATATTACCACCCGAAGAAACCAATGTATTAGCCTTTCCGAGCTTCTTTTCAGCCAAATATTTTCTTTTTTCAAAGTTAAGATATTTGGTCAATTTTATCTTTAAAAAATATTTTTGAGTAGAAGCACAAGTAGCTTTTAAGAAGCAAAAACAAAAGCTTCTACCTAAAAGTACTTTTTTTAAAATTATTTTTGAAAAAAATATTTAAAATAAATTAATTTTAAAAGCTTAGCCGAACATGTTATAAATTCTAGCTCTTGCGTGCACACATTTGACTATGGGAAGTCAATCAAAAGTCATAGAGAAAGTTCAATATTCACGAGATAAAATCACAGTTCTAATTACTATCTCACTATTTTGATTTCAATGATCTCTTAATTTCTTATAGTTCAGTTTAAATTTTGTCTTTGAAAAACCCTAATAAGAAGAAAAAAAACGATCCCTCACAGTAACACTTTCGATCGTAATTAACCATGGTCCATGTGTTGTAATAATTAAAAGTTGAATACAGAAGATTATGAAGTCCAAAATAAAAGCCAAATTAAATATTATCTTTGTCTTTTATCAATTTCTATCTTCTTTTATACACAAAGTTTTGAGTAAATGTATAATCCTCTAATCTAATCATTTTCATGTGGAAAAGCAGCTTAAATTCTATACACTGCCGTATAAAATAGGGAAATATGGTTGGCTTCATTCTGACCACGCTGTTTCCAGTTTCAACTCAATCTTCCCTCTTCCTTTAATGGCAATATAATTACGATTGACAAGCAAATTATAAGTTCAACTTTGGATTAAAATTACAAAATCTAGTAAGTAGAAATTTTACTTTTATGTTATTTAGATATAAGGTTTCAATTCTATTTGTCCTTTTTCGCTGTTTACAAGTTTAATTATCCCATCCTAAAAAGAAAGTTAATAACTATGAATGAAGAAAGGAAAATCTAATTGTTTTATGATATAGATAAGTATATATTCACGTGTTATTGGATGACTCTTTTCATGTGAGAAAAGGTTCTAAATGTATCATTCCTTCAATCGTGGTTGCTTTATTAGTACAAAACATCATGATAATTATTTACATAAATAAATTAATGTGCATCACTATAAAAGCTGTGCTTCTAGTGGCACTCTGTAGTACGTCACTACGTTGTGATTTTCATTATAATAAAAGGGTATCATATCCTATTATAGTTTTAAGGGGTAAATTTCGTAAATAGTCGTATATTTTTATCTTTTAAACCAAATTAAAGTCATATAATTTTGTATTGTTTTTATTTATGGTCTAATACATAATATCCCAATTAAAATATATAGGAAGGGCCTGATCCAATCCTAACGAGTATCCATATACATATATTAAAATAACTAAAAGTGAATTTTGGAGGTTATTCATATCTTTTATACCCCCCTCCCCCTCCCCCCCTTATCAGAATCTCATGCAAAATACTAGAAAAGAAAGAAAAAGATATTACTTAGGAAAAGCCATACAATATATATTAATCACCTACTTATTAATTTTGCTACTGAGTATTACCACTAGACAAAATATTGCTTACCAGGCAACAACAATAAACAAAATTAAAAAAATAATAATAATAATAATACTCTGCTTGAGAGCTCAGAGAATATGTACTTTCAAAAAGCAAATAAAAGAAAGAAGTAACGTGTATACGGGAAAAATTTATTTTTAGTATTATTTTAATTTATATATATGCATATTGGATCGGGTCGGATTGAATTGGGTTAATGCATCATTTCTATTTTAACTGAATTATTATTTATTAGATCAAAAGAAAAAATTATAGAATACTACCGAAAAATGGTGTCTTCCAATTGCTATGATATTTACGTGAGTTAGCGAAAATTTTAATTTTTTTTATATACGTATAATTATACGATTTTAATAAAAAATTATAATTATATAATTATTTGTGAAATTTACCTTAGTTGTAAGGGGTAAATTGTCTCTCCTCTCAAGTTTGAGGGTTTGAGGTAGAAATAACTACTATTACGACTAATAAAATAAAGTTTTTTATTTTATGCTTTGACAGGGACAATCCCGAATGTCAAAAGCATAAATTTCCATTCCAGGTAACGTAGAGGCAAGGTAGTCTCTATGCTTAGGTGTCCAATTTAGGTCCACGTGGAACATGTCCCTTCAATTTTGTACTATGATACTGATTCGAATTTTGTCCCGACTTACGAGTAATAACTCTTGAGAAAAGGAGAAAATCACGATAGATAGGCAACGGTTCATTTATTTTTGACACATGGATAATTACTCATGCTCACTACAACTAGAGGCATATTCAGGGTTTTAATTATAAAGGTATAAAGTTTGAGCTTCAAACACAGAAATTCATCATTTTGTTTGAATTGTTGGAGGATGTTTGGATGGGTTTAAAAACATTTTTAAGTATTTTTTTATTAAATGGAGTGTTTGGCAAGAAAAAAAACTGTTTAAGAAAAGTTAAAAAGTGCTTTAAAAAGTCAAAAGCAAGAAGTTGGTTGATTCTAACTTTTTTTATTTTGACTTAAAATCTATTTTAGTTTGACCAATATAATTACTCTTTTGTCCCTTATAAGTTTTTAAATACCAAAATTATCCTCAGTCAAAAAAACTATTAAAATTTCTTTTTTTTTTCTACCACCCTCCCACCCCTCGCCCCCACCCCCCACCCCCACTCCCGCTCAAGAAAATTTTTATTTTTACTTTTTTTTTTCAAATTTCTATTTTTTTTCTGTAACCCCATACCCCTTGC